>CAXKVX010004220.1:0-14921 GCA_964058865.1 Eleocharis quinqueflora
AAAAGCTAAGTAAGAAAAGAACAGTGAACTACGACACCATACTAAGGGCAATATATGAAAGAATGAACAGGCAGTTAGTTCTAAGACAACAGCAAGGCAGTGGTCCCATCTTTTAGCCCTACAAAAGCAAGAGAATAAGGGAGAGAAAAAAGATCTAAATAAGACAACATAAGAATAGTGAAAGGAAACTATACAGAACAAGATACCATATTTATATAATACATTACCTGTGATTGCGAGGATCCAATTGTTTTGCCATGTGTGACAAAAGGATGGCACAAAAGTTGGGATGCAGTTGGACGATCCAATGGCTTGAATTTTAGACAAGTCTCAATAAACTCTCTACAATCATTGGACAGTGAGTCTGGCATCATTGGCATTTTCCCCTGAGAAATCTCCATTATTGCATACCACTGAAACACAGCCAACAATATCTTAGTTTGATACAACACAAGTATGTGAAATGCTAACCCGAACCATGACACAGTATATGTACTATCTTGCATACTATCTACTTCTGGTAGATATCGTATGCTCAACAGGCGGGGTATACCCAATAGGGAAAAGCTAAACTGAAGCATAACACAGTACTTATATACAGGTATATGAAATGCGAAACCGACCCATAACACGCTTTATATATCATGATACTTGATTATACGTACAACAACATGTGTATACCTTCAATTAGGTAAAATTGTGACAAGGTATATATCGATATGCACAGCGAGTGGAGTATAGAGTATACCATGGTTAAGTTAGAATAGGGAAATGCTGCTGTTGCCATCTCGAGCACTGTGCAACCCAAGCTCCAAATGTCACTAGCAGGCCCACAATGATGTCCCTCGCACAAAATGCATAAAATACACATTGATTTCAGCCGAATGCTTCAAAGTTCAAACTTAAGAAAAAAATACACACCTCAGGTGCAGTCCATCTCATCCATTCACCAAAATCTGTCTCTCGGAACCGCCTTGTTCCCCTCGATCTATTCAGAAATTACAAATCAAAACAAAACAAAAAAATGAGCAAATTAACAGAAAAAAGAGGAAGATAAACTTCCTTATATAGATAGAATATATTAAAGAAGGAAGAAAACAGAATATAAACCTCCTGTGCAAAATGAAAACCAGCAAGCTTTACGACTTCCTTGTCATCTATCAGTACATTGGAACAGCTGACGTCTCTGAAATAATTTGTAATAAAAAGAAAATTCGTGTTATGCAGAGAGAGGTATAGAATTAGAAATGAAAATGCAAGTGAAAGATGAGTATTTATTTGTTCTTACAGATGAAGCACATTGCTCTTGTGGAGATATTGAAGAGCCTTGAGTAATTGTCGCGTATAGGCTGGTATCTTGGTGGTGTCAAATCTGTTGTGCAAGTAAAGCTCCCTGATGGAGTCTCCAGGGATGAAATCGTACCAAATGTCGATCACATCTTCTGACTGTAATACAAGCAGATTAAGGAACACTATTACTATTACTATTACTATTAGTATTAGTAAAAAAAGATTCATGGTTTAAGCTTTAAGGTGGTAACATTTGCCTATATATATAGTTGGATTGAACAGTAAATAAATAATTTGACAAGCAATTAAGAAAATACGACCTGGTAGCATCCCCGATAAGCAAGGATGTGGCGGTGGTGGAGGCGTCTCAAGATGGAAATCTCATCTTGGAGTTGGAGGATGCGCGCGCAATACCCTTCGCCATGGAGGTTTTTCTTCAATTTAGGAAGAGAGACATGCTTCACCGCTATCGTGGCACCGTTGCTTCGGGCTTCGTAGACGCGGGTCCCAAGCGATTCAGCGACAGTCCTCACCACCGACCAACGACCTTCCACTAGTACCGGAGGTCGCCCTTGCGCTTCCTCTCCCTCTCCGTCCGATCCATCGCAGCCGATTTCTTGCTTTAGATACCCATCCATCCCTACAATTCCTACTCCCATTTCGATTCTATTTGGAGGGAGAAAGGAAGGAGAGATTAAAAGTAAGTGATTTTTCTATTATTAGAAATTATATAAATAAAGGGAAAATCGTGTTTTTGCCACCTAAAAACAGTTCATTTGTATTTTTGCCATCCAAAAACAGTCTTTTGCTAAAATGCCACACTAAAACACCCATTAATTCTTGTTTTTACCACTAATTGCAGTTTTGTTAGTTCTGAAAAATAAAAACCTCAGCTATTTTTGAAAATACCGATTCTACCCTTAGGTGATGAAAATACAGAATCTCCACTGCAAAATATATGAGGTAGTGTTTTTGCCTGAATGAAGTAGAATGATGATTGTAATTTGCACCATCCTTAATAATAAACTATGCAACGAATAGATATGCAGAATCTCTTCTAGTATTTCTAACAGCTCCCTTCATTTTATGGTTATAAGGCACTAGCTCAAGCACGAAGGTACCAAGCCTCTGGGTTTATGCGGCAGCATGGGAATTTGACCATAACCTGAATGTGGAGGCAACACGTGCATTGATGCAATCAGGCCTCCAAGCATGCCCCAAATCTGAAGATTTGTGGAGCTCACTAGCCCCCTTCAGTTTCATATATTAATTAAAAAAAAGTAGCTTATATTGACTTCTGTTCTGTTTACTGATTTACTCTGATTTCAGCATGTAGGAAAATTTTCTTCTCTTTAAATAGGCTTCCATCTCTCATTGTCTACATTAATTAGCTCTGTACTCTCTCTACTCACCCCTAGCATGATTCTAAGCAGAGCAAGAGATTCAGACAGAAGGAAATAAGAGATTTAATTATCACAAGCATTCTATAACCGACATAATATCGATCAATGTGGTGAGAGCTCCTTGCTGTGAGAAAATGGGGTTGAAGAAGGGTCCCTGGACTTCTGAAGAAGATGAGATATTGGTAGCTCACATACAGAGATTTGATCATAGCAATTGGCGCGCTTTGCCGAAGCAAGCCGGTAAGCGCAAACAGTGCTAGTTTGATATGGATATAAAAGTGACAAATGCTAAATAAGTTGGCTTTAGAAGACAATTACTTAGGATTTTTTTTATTTTTTGGATTGCTTATAGGATTGTTGAGGTGTGTAAAGAGCTGTAGGCTCAGGTGGATCAATTACCTTCGGCCAGATATACTGGTACCTATCAAATACTTGCTGCTTTGCAGTGATGTCAGGTGTCATACTCGTACTTATGTATTTACTTTTGTTGCTTTTACTTTGGTAATTTAATTGTGGTTTTAACCAAATGGGAAAGTAATCAATTTTCATTAAATACATTCTGTTTGCATTGATATACTAATGTAACAAGCTATCTCATGGTAACTGTCACACTTATGTTTGCATTGATAAACTGTAGAAGATTAACAACAACTCCAATGTCGAAATTCATCCAGAAACAATAATTCAGCCAGAAATTCAAAAAGATTAACAAAATCATTCAAAAAGTTGCACCAGCAAAAAATTCAAACTCGCACCATGTAATGCTGTACCAGCTGAAATATGGTACCAGCAGCATCCTCATCCCCCTTGTGCCTGTCCTTGATGCCTCATTTGCCTAATCAAAAGAAGATTAACAAAAGAATATTAACAAAAGAAGATTAACAAAAGAAGATTAACAACCGAAGATTAACAACAAAAGATTAACAAGTGAATTTTCATCAGAAACAAAAAATTTATTGAATTTATTGACAATTCAGCCCATACCTCTTGTTATTCCGAGCATGGTCTTGTTGAGTCTCCCCATCTCGTTGAGTCCCTCCATCCTCAATAATTGGCTCCTTGCATGTTCTCTCTTGATGACCATATTCTTTGCATCTCTTACATCAATGTCTTCTTTTTCCCAACTCTAGACAACCATGGATTCTTTGTTTTCTAGGCCTTCCGGGAGGTCTCTTCGTCTTAGGTGGCGAAACCACAAAACCAGGATCAACTTTCAGCCATTGGGATACATGAGAGATGGGTCTTATCACACTCGAATATGCAACTCTAAACCGCTCAACGGAGTAATACTCGTGCACGTAATCCTCTATGCGGGCTCCTCTCATTGAGCAAATGAATGCAAGTGCATGGGTACACGGTTTGCCGCACAGTTGCCACTCTCCGCACGTGCATTCTTGATTATCTAACTCAACCGCATATTGCCAAGCATTGCCACTAGAGTCCACTCCACTGACCTTTGCACAAGTATCACTACCTCTACTTATACATGGCTTTCCCATATTCCTACTTTTTGAGTGAAGTTCTTGCATTATACTTGGAAGAATCAAACCATGCATTTGGCTTCCCTCCATCCTCTGTTTGTCGAATGTGACCATAATTCGTCGCCTTATTTGATTGAAGAGCTCAATGACATGCAATTCCTTCAAGTCTCTTATCCAACTGTTGAAACTCTCTGATATGTTATTGGTCACATAATCACATTTCGTCATCAAGTTGAACTTGCTTCTACACCATAGTTGCTTATGATTCTTCTCAAGATACTTAATGGCATCTGGTGAGAACTGCTTAATCTCATTCAAGTGCTCCTCGCACTTCTCCGTGGTGTATGCCTTTGATGCCGGCCACATGTTATCTTCGTATAATTTACCATGAAACCTCTTTGAGAAGTTCTCCATCAAATGCCTCATACACTCTCTATGTTCCGAGCCGGAAAATGTAGTTGATATGGCAGATGCCAATCCCTTACTAGCATCAGATGAGATAACCAAACCCGATGGATTTCCTATTGCCTTCCTCAATTGAGTTGCAAACCACTTCCAATTTTCTGTTGTTTCCAAGTCGAAAACACCATATGCTACTGGATACAAGGAATTTTCGCCATCAACACCTGTAGCGGCTGCCAACTGTCCCTTGTATTTGCCTGTCAAGTGAGTTTTATACATCAGAAATTATTCAATATAAACATTTAATTTTAATGAGTAAAGTAATGACACTTGCCATGCAGAACGGTCGAATCAATTGCCAAATATGGTCTACAACCATGTAGAAACCCATCTATGCACGGTTTTAGCGCCACAAACATCTTGCTAAATCGAATCTTATTGCCATCAGGCTCACAATCTATCTCTACGATGGTACCAGGACATCTCTTTTCTAACTCTGATTTACAATTATACACCAATTGGAAACTCTTCTCCCAAGATCCGTGAAGATGGTCAAAAGCAGCTTTCCTTCCCGACCAAGCCTTGCTATAGCTCATTTTGACATGAAATTCATCTTCTAACTTGTTCCTTACTTCCTTTGCTCCAGCTGATGGATTATTCTTCAACCAACCTCCAACCCTCTCTGATACCCAAGACTTTGAAACCATCTTTCCTGGCATCATGCTAGTGGACATGCATGTATGCTCATTAGGTAACACCTTCACCTTCAATTTCAAAAGCAATTAATGTCATTAGTTATGATATTGCACTTTTTTAGATAATGAGTTTAATATTAAACAAAGTAATGCATACCATGAAGGTTTTATCGTCGTCTCGAAGCCTAGAAGCACGAATTCTCCAAAGACAATCTGGATGTTTGCATTTTGCCATGAACCTTTTCTTGTCTGACTTCAATGTAGCATATTCAAACTCATTTTTTATCGCAAAATGCCTTAATGCTTTTCTGAAGGTATCAACATCTGCAAATACAACATTGAGCTCTATTATTGGATTTTCAGGATCATGTGCAATGCTATGTGTAGTCTCTTCTAATTGATCATTTATTTCATCATCGAACTCCACACCCTCTCTTGCATCTTCCAATGGCACATCAATTTTGTCATCGAACTCCACACCCTCTCTTGCATCATCGAACTCCACACCCTCTCTTGCATCATCGAACTCCACACCCTCTCTTGCATCTTCCAATGACACATCAATTTCGTCATTGAACTTCACACCCTCTCTTGCATCTTCCAATGACACATCAATTTCGTCATTGAACTCCATACTACTCTTCGAACTTTCATCCAAATCACACAATACTACGTTAAGGATTATCTTCCTTTCAGATTCATACATCCTAAACATTTCTGGTATTTGCGACTCAAACAATAATTCCACAACTCTATTCTCATTTTTATCAAAATACCATGTTTTAGGTGTTTGACAAGTGCCCCAAGATACATCCTCTCGTAAATCACTACTCAACTCGCACAATGAAAACTTGTCTGAATCCACCACCCATTTTAACGTTCTTCCCTTCACATATGTCTTTTTATCGGCATTTTGCTTGTTCCAATATCCTTCTATCTTGACATCTAAGCGAAAAGCAGTTTCTGGATCGTACCTACACATCATTTACTCCATATTAGTATCTACAAATATTTATGAAGAGATTTGCTGACCTTGCAACACAACAATGAATTTGCTGAACTTGCTATACATCATTTACATCACAGCATTTACATCATTTACTACCAACTCATTTAAATAGATTGAATATGCTGGTGCTTTCTTTTTCCCTGTATCCACTTTATTTTTTCTTTTGGTACATCTTTTTACAAATAAATACAACCGAGAGGGCTAAGCCCATTCTAATTAAAAAAAAATATGTTGGTGCTTGGTTTAATAACAACGAGAGGGCTAAGCCCGTTCAAATAACAATAAAAAAACAAACTTACCCATGAGGAATCCATGACATTTGGTTGTCGAGAGAATTTTGGCTGCCGCCTATAGCTTGGTATATTTCCTGTCGTGACTCGTGACGATCTCCACTGGTGGGAGATGAAGAGTTTTCACTGCAGCATTAGGGTTAGACAGAAAATTTGGGTCGTAACTCATTTTTCACTGAAGCGTCTTCTTGCTTTAATTCCTCAAGGGTATTTCAGTCATTACAATACAAATTGTTTTTTTTTTATTTTCCAGAACTAACAAAACTGCAATTAGTGGTAAAAACAAGAATTAATGGTGTTTTAGTGTGGCATTTTAGCAAAAGACTGTTTTTGGGTGGCAAAAATACAAATTGACTGTTTTTTGGATGGAAAAAACACGATTTTCCCATAAATAAATTATTTTTAAATAGAAAAAAAATATTTAGGTAGTTCTAAAAATTAGAAAAGCTCGGTATCGATCTTCACAACACTGACAAAAAAAAGGTAAAATATACGATATTGCGGATATTGCGAATACTGTTCATTTTATTTTTTATTCGAATATGAATTATTTTTATAACTAACCTGAAAAAATAAGAATAATATCTATGACTCTGAATTCAATTTTTTTACTATAATGACTATATTTTATAATATACCTTCAGACATGTTATTTAGATCCATGTATTCGGAGGGTGTTGGACATTATTTTGGTGCAATTCAATTAGGTTATAATCACAAAAATCATTTTTCTAATCTAAACAATTACAACAATTCGATAAATTCTCCGTGCGACATGAATGAAATAAAATTAGCGAAAGCATGTAGAAAACTTATTTTCCATCTCCTTTCGTGGTCTCCTTTCTTCACTTGAGTAAACCTAAGAGGTGGTTGCACAATTGCGGAAGTCCTTCACGACGGTCTTTCTCAACGAGTCCTTCTAAGAAATTCGAGGTACCTTTCTTTTCTCCGATGAACACGAATGCTTCAACGTAGTACCAACACTTAATGGAGGAATGTTTGGGTGGCTATGCACAACACATGTGCCCTAACAACAGTATAATTTCTACTAGAAACAATACCCCTTAACTCTTGGAGACCCGGGTCGATTTATAAGGGCGAAAGTGTATCTTGAAAAGATGCAAAATTAATTATCAAATATTCACAAAATATTTGAAATTATATGTCTCCAATTCTTTTCTAAATTCTAATATTTACTGCTGTAAACATTTCCACGAATTTGGTACAAATGCTAAAATATCCAATCAGAAAGATAACGGTAAATCTAGGTAGTCAAAACATGCCTTACAGTAGGTCTGTTGCGGTCGCAATGAATCTTATTGCGACCGCAATTGACTTGACAATTTCAGACTTGACAGGTTTCTGCCAGATCTCTTGTGATCGCAATCAATCATGCTGAAATCAACAAATTTATTGCCAATTCTCTCCTACTGTATTGCGGCCGCAATAAACCTTATTACGACAACAATAGATCTTCGTTTGTGCTGTTTTGCTTGAGCTTTGATCTAATTTAAGTTGAATTTAGTCCAAACAATATTTCTAACTTTATACTAACATTCATATATAATTTAATTGATCATAATCAATCAATTAACAATTATAATTAATTTACTTTAGTTCTATATGCATGTGTCGAAAATCTTAGTGAAGTACGTATAATGTCTTGAATATTGAATTAATCACATTTACGACATTTTCACATATTATTCCTCATAATATTAGTGACAATACATGACATGTAGTAATCATACGACACGTAGTTCAAATTTAATTTATTAAAAATGAGGTGCCAATTCCAACAATCTATTCTTAATCTTGTTGATGATGGAATCCTATACACTGGCATTTAGTATAATTGAACAACTAACATAACTGCATTGAGTAGAACACCTTCTAATGAGAGAAGCTTACTTGTAATATTTTTTCAATTTTGTCTAGCAAAAAATTTCAATCTTTTATCGTGAGTTTCTTTCCACGGAGAATTTATAGATTATATTTGTTTACTGGATCATTTAAATTGATTGAGTTATATATAAACGATGCAACAATTCGATGGGAAAAAGGAAGAGCACATTAAATAATTTAAGATTTCTGAGTAGGAGCATATATATTTTTTATCATTCATTTTGTTAATATTTTATTAAAAAAGGAACATACATCGGTAACTGAAACGTTTTTTGGGGTTACAGTTGCAACAATTACTGGTTTCATTCCATGAAAAAAAAAAAATCAAACTGTCCAAAAAAGTTCCTCCAGCAGCGAAAACAGAAATCCTTGGTTGTGTTTTCTTTCTCTGCCTTCTGACATTTCTTTTCAAATAACAGTAATAATTGTCAGGGAAATAAACCATCAGTTGGAACCAAGCCAAGAAAATGATATGTTTCCCTCCAAAATCCATTACTCTATTCATCTCAGAGAAGAGCCTTGCAAGTCTAATCAACCAAGAGTATTGACAGCCTCCCACACCAAATTCTTCTGCAGGGGTTTTGTAAGGTCTCTAGCCTGGAAAGCGGCCTTGCGCAATGTCGAAACTGTCCTCTTATTGGCCTCCAAAAACGAGAAGCTGGAGTACGGCAAGCGGTGCTTCTTGCACAACTCCCTGACAAGAGGTGATATAAGTCTGAGGTTGCAGCGGGGCAGCCGAGGGAAGAGGTGGTGCTCCACCTGGAACTGTAGACCCCCGTGGAACCAGTCCATCCATGGTGGGCAGCTGATGTTGAGGGTCCCCATTGTCTGTTTCTCAAACCAATCGTTACCCTTCGGCGGCCCCACGTAAACCTCTGTGGAGAAGTGGTTCAGGGTGAACTGTACATGCTGTAACCCAGTGACGGCAAAGCTGATTAGCACAAATGCGACTCTCTCAGCCCAGTTCGGTAGGCATGACACGAGCAACGGGTACCATACCCAGAAAATACCCACACCTAGCAACTCTTGCCACCTGCAGTAGATATATTTGAATCAATTAATGTAGCGATCTGGTTTCAGTGCTCTTGTGTTAAGTCAACACCAATTGGAGTTAGTATTAGCCAATTATTTACTCATACGGTCATACCCAAGGTGATTACATGAAACATATTTTGCAGTATTTGAAGAAATGGAGATCTTGAGTCTTCTCTGTTTCATCCAAAACAAGAAGTCACTAAACTTGGGACTTGTATGATTGGTCCAGCAGCAATACATTGTTTGTTTCTTTTTGCAGGTTAAACTATGTTACCTTGTCTTCGATAATTTTCAAATGTGACGAACTGCAATGTAAATATTCATCAAGTAAATTGAAAAGTAATGTAGTTCTACTGACCTATTTGGCACATGCTTATTAGATAGAAGAAGGATAAATGATTGTGCAAAAAGATTGACTCGCGCAACACACATAACCGGGTAGTAGGTCCAGTGCTGGTAGCTGACAAAGAACCGAGCAAACTTGTCAAAGTTCATGACGCGCTGATAATAGACAGAGGTTAGGGACTTGAAGAACTTTGAAGAGACAGCAAAGAGCGGGATGTGCTGAAGGTCGGGATCATGGTCCAGGCTGTTGCACGCGATGTGGTGCACATTGTGCATGTGCTTCCACCACCCAATGCTGAGTCCCGTCACGCAATTCCCTGACAACACCTGATGTGTTGATTAAAACTCAAATCCATGCCCAATTTTGTTTAGTTGAAATCAGTTTTACATTGCATGTAAAAGTAAAACCTTCTGAACTTGAGGATTCTATATATTTTTATTCTTTTTTTCTTAATCAGGTACAGGAATTTGTGTGCTTAATTCGTGCTAACTTTCCTATACTTGTCAAAATAATTGTTTTTACATCCCAAATCATAGGAGCACTTTTTAATCCTTTTAAAATTAGACTGGGGTCATGATCAAACGAAATAATCCATTTATATACTAACTATAACTATTACAGGAAAAATAACAAGAAGTATAATTAAAATTGTTTTGGATGGGCCCCATTTCCAAAGGAAAACGGGTGAGTTGGGTTGGGGCATATGTATCAATGGAAGTCTCGCGAAGTTTTCATTACCAAAAAATCAGGGAAGCATGAAATCTTAAAATGAGAAATTAAATGATTAAAAATTTTGGATTTCAAGGGAAAATAAAATAATAAGATTGATTGATGATTGGAACCTGCATTGCCCGATTGAGTCGCGGCCAGTGATTAGGCATTACTTTGTAGTGGCCGGAATCGTGTCCGAGGAAACCGGATTGTATCCAGAGGATGCCCATAAGGACGGCGCACGCCATGTGCAGAGCGGGGCTCTCGGTGCGCACGACGCCATAGACTATGGTGGGCAACAAGAGAGCCATGAAGAGGAGCGAAGCGCAGGTGCTGTGCCCCTTCCTGTCAAAGAGACCCGTCTTGGAAAATTCGGCTACCAAACGGCGGTACTCGCGAGAGACCTCGGACACGTGGTAGTCGGAGAGGTGCGCCACGTAGAACCTGTCGAGCAAGGGCCAGGCGGCGGCGGGGTGGTAGGCGACAAATGCGTCGGTGACGTCCTGGCCGGCGAGGCAGAGCAAGGGGAGATCGCCGCCGGGGTGGTCCTTGAGCCAGGTGGTGACGTCGTAGACCTTGCCTTGGATGGAGATCCAGAGGTCGGAAGGCGTGTTGTGCTGCCGCAGCTCGGCCGTGGAAATGTACGTGATCTTCTTCTCCTTCTCGGCTCCTCTCTCGTCCATTTTTGTTTTGTCGACTGAAACTGAAACAAACTTGTTTTAGGATATGCAAGAGGAGAGAGGAGAGAGGAGAGAAGAGATGGAGAAGCGAATGATTAGTTAGATACTAATAGCAAGGGAAGGGAAATGCGTGCGGTGCGGTGCGGCGCGGTGTGACTGTGTGAAGGTGACGGCAACAATCACCGATATATCACCATTTGAGACATACAGATACATCATACATACATAGGTGTAAGTGTGTAACATAATACGTGTCATGTCATGGTACTTGGTAGGCCAGCTGGGCATGTGAGCTGTGAGCTGTGAGCTGTGAGCTGTGAGCTGTGATGTGACTCATGTGTGTGAGAGGCTGAGAGCCGAGCGCTTAAGCTTCGTACCTCAAAATATCTCCCTTATCTTTCCAAAATGGGTATTAATAATATAATATTAAAAATAAATAAAACAAAGTAAAAATATTTACAGTTTGAACGACTTGTGAGTAGGAATATGCCATAAGTCTCTGGCCTTCAGCTCGGCCTCTGTAAAGTCTCTGTCAGATTCAGTTCTGATTCGGTCTTTATTAAGATTTTGAAAGGGCCGAATCTTATAAGGACCGGACCTTATTTCAAAAGTGCAGGCCCCTATTTATTCGGCCCTTTCAAGCTCTGATCCCGTCCGATCCTGATTCGGCCCTCTGCAACCCTTAACCACGCCAGCCCCTCGGATCCTTATCAACCCTTTAACAATTAAAAATAAAAAAAGAGACCAAAGCCCTTATTACTCGGCCCTGATCCGACCCTTTCCAACCCCGAGGACCTAATAAGGGCCGGGCCTTAGAGGGGTCGGGCCTATTTCCTTATAACAAAGCCCTTATTACCCGGCCCCTATTAAGCCCTCTTCTTACCCGGCCCTTTCGTGGGCCCTCTAGGCCCGGCCTTTTAGACTTTCCCTACTTGTGAGGATGTACCATGTACGCTAGTGGACGTCTCCGATTAGTAAAAGTCTAAAGGGTCGGATCGAATTTTACAATAGTTGAGTTTAGAGGACTTACGAAATGATCGGGTAAGAGTCGTATAAGGGTCAGATCTAAAGATGACTTAATAGGAACCTAATAATAAGAGTTTTGTTCTAAGAAAATAGGTCTGGCTCCTCTAAGGTTCGGTCCTTATCAGGCTCTCAGAATTGCAGAGAGCCGGATCAGGACCGTATAATAAGGACTTTGGTTTCTTTTTTTAATTTCTTTAATTCTGAAATGTTTACTAATATTTATATGAGGGGCTGATAAAGATCTAAGACTGGCGTGGGTCAGAGTTGCAGAGGGCCGGATCAAATAGGAGCATGTATTTTTGGAACAAATTCGGTCCTTCTAAGACTCGACCCTTATAAGGTCCGATTCTTTCAAAATCTTACTAAGAGCCGAATCTGACAGAAACTTTACAAAAACCGAGCTGAAGGCCGAAAAATTATGACATATCACTATCTCCAACAATGGATTGTCGGTTCCCACTTCCCATGGTATGATGGCAATACAATAACACTATTCCGTATTCACCATCATTATTTATTTTTTATTACTATTGAATGTATGCGCTCGCGCTTCGGATGAAAAACAAAAAAAATAATGACAAAAAAATAAATCTAAAACATTTGAAAATTGCTACAATACTGTAGCATAATCAAAACCACTGATATCACTGAAACGCAGGATATCTCTCTTATAATTGACCAAATAAATAGTAGGTAATGTAACTAACTTATTACTCTCCCATGGCATCCATCAATATCCATATATATAATAGTAAAGTATAAGACTATTACAACGCAAAATAATCAAATTAACAAATATGAAATTCCGACTTTCCGACTTTATATTAAACCAATAAGAAATATCACTTATGAAAATAATTTCTTCTATTTTAGAAAACTAGACTTGACCTACTTAAAATTCTCATTAGAAAAATTATTTTATTATTTACATGAAATGTAAAATTAAAGGTAGCAGTGTGTGGGTTTTCTAACAGTGAGATATCCATTTAGAGGCTTTGTTCGTTGTTTTTATTACAAGCAATTGTCTTCGTCTAATTGTATATGAGAAGAGTCGACGGTTTCGTTTCTTTCATATGCACCACAAAGTAGCAGGCATGATGGAGTTCTAGTTTGTCACAGTTGTGGCGGTTAGAGGCCTCATGTTGCGTGACCATAACGTTGAGATGTCGTCTTCATGTTTGTTGTTCAATTTATGAGACATCCTTCTCGTGTCGTCGTATCTTGCAATTTTCAGAAGAACCTCATTTTTTATATTAAATGTGGGATGTTAGTCATAATGAAAATTTGAATACTTGCGTGTACTGTAGTGAAATGAATTCATGATCGAGTTCATCAAGATCACTTATGAAAATAGTAAAAAAAAAAAATTGTAAAGAGACTACAAATTGAACATAAAATGAAACAATGCACAAAAAAGTTGGATAGAGATTTGCACAATATATAATAATTCAATTCCATATTGATTAAATGGACCTCATACCGTACTAGAGTTGCCAATAAAAGCATTAAATGCTTTGTTTTATATAATCCAACCAAAAAGTATGAGCCATTAAATTGTACAAATTTACACATAAAAAGACAATCCAAATAACAAAAACACATGTGATGCAATATGAAATCAAAATCCAATTTTATGTATTATGAATTGTGAAGTACAACAACCACAGTTTTCTTTCATAACACAACAACAAAATTTAAAAACAACCAAGATGCTTAAAAAGGTATATTTAGAATTTTACTTTCAAATTTGTTCAGGTAACAGTACTATTACTTCATTAGTTAATTTAACTGTGCTACGGATACTTCAAATACTTGATTAGTCAATTTTCTTTAACAAATCTGTCAAGATGAAAATTAACAATGACAAATTACTATTCATGTTTTTTTTTACCATTGTCGTTACTAAATTTAAATTTGTGCCTACAAGTGGGGTACACAATTTTAACGAATTTTTGTCTTTAATATCAGATAATTTTCTTTAATATCTATGAAATTTTGACTATCTTTTTCATGCTTTGATTTTGAAATGCCGTCGAATTTTCATAGCAGTCTGGAGCAATAATAAATTTCACTATAAAAATATAAAGTATAGTAACAAGATCTTCAAAGTTACTGTTCAAAATTCCTCATCTCTAATTTAATTATATTTATTAATTCGGTATTTCATGAGCTTAATGTCTTAATCAATTAATATTTTTGTTCGTATACATTCCTTTCGACATTTCCCCTATTCCCTGTTTTTTTTTGTAGCATTCACTACATGAAACAAGGAAATTATATTTTTTAATTTTTTAAATTATTATCAGATGTGAACCCATATTGTCTATAGAATATATACAACAAAACCTTGTCATATTTTTCAATTCGTTTTAATATCACATGACATTTTGTGGATCTTTTTTTCCAACAAAGTAAATTATCGCTTACACGCAGTTCTAGTGGAAAAAAAATAATTTTATTATGATGCTGATTGGTATGTATATATTCAAACAAAACTATCATGTCAAAAGATCAGAATGATTTTTGGTTGGTCAAGTGAGATATATTGAGATAGAGATTTCTACTAAAACAAAAATGAGAAGGTTAAAGAAAGAATTGTTGCATAAGTATTAAATTTAATGAGTACATCTCTGGTAATTTATTCAAGT
>CAXKVX010004221.1:0-22515 GCA_964058865.1 Eleocharis quinqueflora
CCGCAGAAGCCAATCGACTAGAGAGAGGAACCACAAAGAAAGTATTTTCCTCACCTATGGAAAGCCTATCCGTTAATCGTTATTACCAACCTACAACCTAAAGTAGGCAAGGTTAAGACATTAATTAAGAAGTTAGGTGCAACAAGATAAAAAAGAAACTATAGCAGCTCTCAAAATAGTGTTTTATATCTGTGCTGAAAATAGCATTTTATGTTTATATATGGTTTATAATTATGACAAGATCTGTTCTGCGACGAGGCACCTGAAAGAGACAGTTATATAATTTTAAGAAAAAATCCTTCAGCTGAAAATAACTCATCTTGCATAATTCATAAATTAGATGCATACGTTGACATAATTATTCTAAACATGATTTTTTTTTTTTTTTGAAATAAGTGGGCTTAAATCCCACCACTTCCATTTTCATTGAAAAAAGAAGTTACAAAGAACCTAAAAGAAAAACACACGACTTATCTTCTCGTGTACAACAGCTAAAAATCTACTCTAAACTAACCAAAATATCTCCATTTCAGCACTAATTATCTACCCCAAAACAATATCAAAACAGTTTCTAAGATATCCCCATAACAGCCATAACAGCAACTAATCTTAAGCCTAAACTCGGAAACAAGCAAATTATAATCCTAATCCTAATCCCTGGTCTTCATCCTCTGTTCACAGTTGGTTTGATATACCATCTTACAGTATCCGATACCAGTACCAGCATTGGTACAAGCATCCTCACAAAATCATCTCACGGCTGGAGCTCAGAGCTACATCATTGTTGGAGCTCACAGAAAGAATTATCCTCACAGCTGTTTACTCACTACTCAATCTTCCCTCATGCAGCTGTTCTTCGACATTGAATTCGAGCTCCCAAAACCCTAGTCATCTGAAATCTCCTCGGCATCTGAACACGAGCATGTCTCATCTAGCTGTTGTCGCATTTTCCCCTCGTCTCTTCACCGATCTCAGAGCTGTGTACCGCCGTCGAAACCTTGCCTATATCGTGAGCAAGGCACGAATAATCTTCTCGTCAATCAGATATGAGCACCAGGGTCAACTCGACGACATGCTCAATGATACACCTCTCGATCTCAGTCGCCTTGGCACCTATCTCCCTGACAGAACTGTATGAACCAGAATCCCCTTCCACAACCATCGCCATCCCTTTCTGTTTTTCGATCTATCTTCACTTTCGATCTGTTCTCGCTTTCATCCCCTCTTCAGCAGATTCGGTTGAGAGCTCCCTTCTTGATGCCTGCCTTTATCGTGAGCGAGACACAAGCTGCATCTCAACCTATCCGAGAATCAGTTTTGAAATCGGTTGCAGTCTAGGCCTCCAACGATCGGAAACAGAACCATCGGCCACGGGCTTCCAGGGTACCAGTTACCTCTTAGCTACAGTCGATCATCTAGATCTCAACATCGCACCTCATCATCACCCTCGGACTAGTCGATCTGTTAGCCTATAGCTCTGTCAAGTCGATTGCTCCTTTAGACCGTGTCTTCATCGCTATCTGGTTCGAGCTTGAAGTTCGATCCTGCAACCACTCGATCTGTCTCCAATCACTCTAACGGGACCAGGGAAAGGCAGAGAGGGGGGAGGGGGGGGGGGGGGGGGGAGAGGGAAGAGGGGGCGGCAGGGGGAGAGGGAAGAGGGGGCGGCGGGGGGAGGTCAGAGGTGACCTCCCCCGCCGGAGGTGGAAATCGCCTTTCGCTCTTTCTCGTATATATCTGGTTCCTATTCTAAACACCTCTATAGCTGTAGTGGTTGAAAGTTGTTTGTTTATCAATCAATATTCTAAACATGATGATGATCGTTAAGTTTCGTAAATTTAAATACTACACGAAGATTAGACGTGTGCAAAAATTTGAATATACTCCAGAAATATTGAATAAAATTCATAAAATTAAGGGTGATTTGAGTTCATACTACTCCAAAACAACTAAATAAGAAAAATGTCAATTCATACTTCTCTCTTGGTAATTTGCCATCCTAAATAACCCTTAAATAAGAAACTTACCATCATTTTATATATATTTTGTATATTTCCAAAATAACCCTGTTTTTTAAGAAGTACGATATGACATTTTTTTAACTTAGTCTTTTTTGGAGTTACATTTATGGATTTACCCAAATCCTCCTAAGATTTAAAAAAAAAAATCGGAAATGAAGATATTTATTATAGAGTACATGTAACCTGATTGGTAGACAACACATTTCACATACTTGATAGCGAAACATCTAACAGAGACTATTTTATGAACGTAGAATAATTTTTTTTAAGAAAATGTTAAATATTAAATAATAAATATATTTTATAATAATCAGATATTCAGGTTACAAAGTAACTATAGGTTCGTCTGAAGTCCGAACTAAAATATTATCTGCCTTTTACTATTCAATAATTGTAGCGTCTCCCATTTTCCTATGGCTCCGTCTTTCTGAAAGCAAATAAACCAATCACCACCACTCACCAGCCCCCTTCTCTCTTCCCCGATCGAGGTGAGAACTAGCAAAACCCTAGATATCCGACCTCTTTCTTTTTCCCGTGAATAGACACCTCCGTTACTCTTCTATTCATCCTCTTTTCTACTTATTTCTATATTGGTACTCGTTTCACCATGGATTTAGATCTATGGATCTCAAAGGTCAAGGAGGGTCAACATCTCGCCGAACACGAGCTCCAATCTCTCTGCGAATACGTGCGTTCTTTCGCTTTCTTTTCCCCTCTTGTTTCGTTTACCATTTCGATTCTGTTTGTTTCTAGGGTTTCTTGGTAAATATTGATTTCTTGGCGAGGCTATTTTATTTCCATCTTACCCAACACAACATTGCCATAGTCCCCCGTACACTTTATAAATTGCTTGCTATACACAGGAAAATTGAATTGATTTGGTGTCCTCAGGCTAGAAAATTACAGAAAAGGATCCACTCATGGAATTTTTTATTGTAAATTGGATTTTGGCTGCCTCTATAAGATTTGAAAATTGTTACTATTGTAAATTGGAAGCTTATTGTCTACATGCAATTTAGAATTGCGACGTTTTGATAGTTCATTTAACAAATGACAAATAAATCCTTTCAGGTAAAGGAGATTCTTATAGAGGAATCCAATGTACAACCGGTAAATAGTCCCGTGACTGTATGTGGAGACATACATGGCCAATTTCATGATTTGATGAAGCTCTTTCAGACTGGTGGTCATGTTCCTGAGACGAACTATATCTTTATGGTATGCATTTTAACAATTCTTTTCCTGCTTTCTTTCTTTATAGTTTTGACTTGTGATGATCTGTTATTAGTAAAAACTTTGTTAATGATAACTCCTGAATTGAAATAATAGGAGAACCTACTTTTGGTAATTATTGGTACCACACTTATCTTGTGCGAACTCCCTCTCTGTCTCTTACAAACTCTCACACTCTGTCACTTCTCTCGATTCATAGGGGGATTTCGTGGACCGCGGATTTAACAGTTTAGAGGTCTTTACCATTCTTTTGCTTCTTAAAGCAAGGTATGATTATTCAAAATCTCTATAAAAATATTATTTTCTGATACAACCCACTGAATTGATATTAACATTTCTCATGTATTATGCCTTCTGATGGTTACCAGGTATCCTGCACATATTACCCTTTTGCGTGGAAACCATGAGAGCCGGCAGTTAACACAGGTAAGAGTTACTCTTGGTGCGATTCGTCATGTTCTTCTTTTTCCTTGTTTATATTTGACAGTAGATAGTTAGCAGAGTCTCTGATCAATACCGTAAATAAAGGAGTTGTGAAGGAACTGAACAAGCCTTGAATTTGTCTAATGAAGTTTTTAAAGAGTCCTAAATATTACAAATTACAGCTAATTTGGCATTAGCCCCTTCTATTTTGCGACAAGAATATCATTTTCTTCTTCTGTATTATATTCATTTTCTTTGGGTGGAAGTATTAATACAAAAGAGTTTCAGTTTTTTAGTTATCATAGCTGATATAAATAATCCTGGTTTCATAATTATTTCACCATAAATCATTTTGCAATGCAAACTGGAAAAGTTTGTTTCTAAGCCACTAGGCAATTGCTTTTGAGAATGTTTGGTGCACCTCTAAAGTGTCAACTAGTTACTGAAGGTCCTTGAACTTGTACAGTTTGCATTAGTCCCTGCAGTATTTGTAGAAGAATGGATTCTTGTATTCACTATTGCGTAAATTTGGGAGGTAACGATTATAGGAATGAAATTTCTATTATATTCGGCCACCTCAAAAAGAATTTTCTAATTTCTATTCTATTATTCATTTCTCATGAGACTGTTCCCTAACAATTTTTTTTTAAATCAAAAAGTGTTCGTGAATGCATTGCAATTTATTAGAGATGTAACTTATTGTTTACCCAGGTTTATGGATTTTATGACGAGTGCCAAAGAAAGTATGGAAATGCCAATGCATGGCGGTATTGTACTGATGTCTTCGACTACCTTACTCTTTCAGCAATCATAAATGGCACTGTAAACAATTCTCCTCATTTTATTTATTTTCCAAAGAATTTACAGAGTTTGGAAATATTTATATATTTGGGTGAATTGTTAGGTTCTTTGCGTGCATGGTGGGCTGTCCCCCGATGTTCGTACAATTGATCAGGTAGTTGTTCTTTGTTTTGCTTTATAATTTTATTGGAAAAAAGTTTCAGCTGATATGTTAAGAACCTGACATCTGTATCTTTTGTTGTTGTTCTGGCATATGTTAAAACGAAATAGATAAGGACGATAGACAGGAACTGTGAGATACCGCATGAGGGGCCCTTTTGTGATTTGATGTGGAGTGATCCTGAAGAGATCGAAACCTGGGCTGTCAGTCCCCGTGGAGCTGGCTGGCTTTTTGGCTCTAGGGTTACGGCTGAGGTATCTATAGAACTTCTATTTGTGTAAACAGTGTATAATGGGACATATTTGACATTTGACTTCATATTAGGGGAAATTATAATTTACAAGTAGCTTTCCATCTGGACTGCAAAAGTGCTGAAAATCCCCTCTTGCCTTAACTATTTTATGCAAACATTAACAACGATGAGTGGTTTTGGACTTTCTTTGAGGTAAAATGAGGCAGCAGTGATACATTTGTATCTTCAGCTGGAAAATAAATAAAATAATTTACTTATAGAAGTTTCTTCTGCATCACCTTTTCTTTTTATTTTTTGCAAGGAAATATCAATGATGATTTTGATTTTCTTTCATGATCTTATTTGGGCTAGAATATTTTATGTAGATGGATATTCTTTGAAATTAAATTCAGATAATTGGACCTCTGTAATGCTAAAATATATTAGCTCAAGAACAAAAAAGAAAATAGAATAATTCCTCAAACTTTTCCATTTCTATCCTGAGGCCTTCACTACTACATTTATTGCATGGGATGCAAAGGATGATCAAACTGAAAATTATATAAAGAAAAGAGAGAACCAATGAAATGAGTTACTTGTATGCCGAATCTAGTTTACTATTCATATTTATCTTAGAGATGTTTCCCTTGTATTTATTTAACTATTTTTTTTATGCAGTTCAATCACATAAATAATCTGGATCTCGTATGCCGGGCACACCAGCTGGTACAGGAGGGTCTTAAATACATGTTTCAGGACAAAGGCCTCGTGACAGTAAGTTTCTTTTGTTATTTATCTAGTACCATTTTTCACAGGAAAGAGAATGATTGAAGGGACTAAAAATCATTGCGACTCCTTATTTTGAAACACTAGTATTTTCCCTGTAAAAGGCTACTCCCTTTATTGTCTCCAGTATCATTTTATTGCTATAATTGCAGACGTAGTGTCCAGTACCAGTTTGTTGGTACCAACTTAATTTTCATTCCCCTCTTCTTTTTATATTATCTTAACTTTTTCTGTGCTTAAATTATAGAATTAGATTCATGAAGTTAACTGAGTGATGGTCTGATCCTTAAAACTTATAATAACTTGCAAATAAACTGGGATATATAAATCCTACAAATGGGTTAATCTAGCCTTAAAAGTATAATTGTAGTGTGGAGCTAAATTGGTCTTTATGTTGTTTCGTCAGGTGTGGTCGGCCCCTAATTATTGCTACAGGTGTGGCAATGTTGCTTCTATTTTAAGCTTCAGCGAGAACATGGTATTGTTTTTCTTTTCTTCTTTCTTTTATATTTATCTGCGATTATTGTGTTAGATGGAAAATAACACTAGTGGCATCGGAATGTAATGCTCACTTATTTAATTTGATCTTACAGGAGAGAGAGGTCAAGTTCTTTACAGAGACAGAAGAGAACAACCAGATGCGGGGTCCTCGAACAGCTGTTCCCTATTTTCTCTAGATTATTAATGTTTCTTTTTTTTTTCATCTTGATTGTTTGCCCCACTTGTACAATTTTAACTTATCATTTATCTCATTTGGTGTAACAAGTGTCGAGATTAACCAGATAATTTAATCTGTTTAATTATCTCTTGTCAGGTCAGGGCTGCTTCAATTTTGTGTTATGTTGCCTAGTTAGCACTGTTCCTAAACTTTTGTTCTCTTTTAATGTTGTCCCCTGTTTATTCCAGTTGTGAATATGAATTGGTTTATTTTAACTATCTCATGTATTATGGGTATCCAATAAACTCGTCATGTTTTCTGTGTAATTGGTGATACCAGTATAATTATACTCGTGCAATTCTAAATCCCCTCTAACAAATATCACCAAATTATTTGGAGCTTAGCATGTTTTAGTGACACCTAAATTTCATTTACAGACTACCTTAGACAGTGATTTGACAAAATCTGGTCAGGTCTGAATTGGCCAAGGAAATCTGAGGATGTGACTCGGACCGGTTTAATTCGAAGGTAAATTCGTGTGGACTGGTCCAAAAAAAATCGGGTGTCTAAGATGGATAGTGATCATTCTTATTGAAAAGAATTCGTGTTAAATTTGACTCGAAAAATATCCAATACGACTTGTTTAACCTGTCATAATTTGTCTTAAAATCTGATCAAATTTTGAGAATAATTCATCTTAATTCGGATATAATCTTCCATAATCCGTTTTAACCCTTCATAATTTGATTATAACTCATCTTAACACACCACTAATTTGAATATAACTCATCTTAATCAGTCATTAATTTGAGTATAACTCATCTTAATCAGTCATTAATTTGAGTATAACTCATCTTAATCCGCACTAACTCATCATAGTTCAAAAACAATAAAAAAATTATAAAAAATGAAAAAAAAAATAAAAATCTCGGCCAAATCGGCTATCGGAACCAAATCCATCGGTCCGCTAATTCTTGAGTCTTCGATGGATTGCAGTCGACTTAAATTTTTTTTGCCCGTCCAACCCGTTGACTCGGACAAATTTGGACCGACCCGTCCATTTTCAATTCACTAACCTTAGAGACTTGAGACGATGTAAAAGAAATCTATTTGGATGGTTATCATTTGCCACCTCTCGGAGATATCATCTCATTGACGAGCAATTTTTTTTTCTTCTGTCCAACTCTCAAAAAAATAAGAATTATATTCATGACCCTGTTTTCAAACATTTGAAAGTCATGACTCTATTTTTCTGCGTTCAACGTTCAGAAGTGTTTTCTAGACGCACACGTTCATAAATAGAGGTCATCCGAGTTTACGAAGCAAAAAAATATCAAGTACTTTTGAAATCTGCGTTCACGTCTGAACGTAGCGTCTGAACGTATGTCCAGACGTGTCGTTCACAACGTCGTCTGAATGCAAATTTGAAATTTTGTATCATACTTAATCATTTTTGTCGTTTGTTTTTTCAACGTGAACGCATGCGTTTAGTTTGAACGTTGAATGCAGAAAATAAAGCCATGACTATCAAATGTTTAAAAGCAGGATCACGAATGAATTCTTATTTTTTGTAGAATCAGACAGAAAAAAAAAAATTCTTGACGAGCTTTAGCTTGTATTCTATACTTGAACTCGAAATAATGCTTTGAAGAGGGAATACAGCTACGTGCCATGTGGACGCTTTTGCTGGTTTCACGGAAGTTGAATCGATTGTGTGGCTATCGGTATACCACTTAATGAGATCACCAAAATATCATATTTAGAAGAAGTCTCTTTCCCCTAGCTGGCAAGGAAAGCTTCACAACTTGTTGGAGTTCTTTACTTCTTTGACACCAATCCTAGCAAAATTCCAAATGTTGTTTTGAAGTTTCAGCAAATAAATATGTCGACATATGCCCGTTATACAGTAGAAATACATGAAATGCAAATACGCTTAAAACTTAAAAGATAACGATTTAACCATTTCTAATTGGAAGTTGCTCGTTCCAGTTGTCAATTGAATTGATCCTAGTATCATCAGGCGAAAGAATCAAAGAAGCCTACGGGCATGAAAAAAAAATCAAATAATAATAACAATTGGGAAATGTCCCCAATGAATACTTTTCAGAAACCCCCATAGAAATATACAAAATAGAAACTAGAATCTCTATAGAAAGTTGCTCGAATCAATCCTAAATTCCTAATCAACGGAGTAAAGATAAAATGAGACAGGTAATCTCCTACTATCTTCTCCGTGGAGGTATCCAAATGAGATCGCCACCAACCAGCTCGGCCTCAGATGAAGAAGGAGACGAGAATAACGTGTGGTGTCGGCGGTGGTGGGGGAGGCGGAGGCACCTCCGTGTGAGACGGATGGGAAGACGGATACAGTACCACACCATTGCCAAGGGGCAGCACACGCAAAGCACACAGGCACCTGCGCCACACTCCGCCACAGCCTGAGCACAGTCGCCTGGTTTGTTTTGAGAAAGAGGAGGAGAATTCTCTGGTTCGAGTGGTAGTGGTGGTCCCATTAATGGAGAGGTCGAATGAGAGCAGGGGCAAGAGGGAATATTTATTCTTCATGTACTTTATTTGACTTGCTGTTCCTTTCCGCTCCCTTCTGTTTTTATATATTCTTACATTATTTTATAGATTAAACCTTTGTAATTTATGCTGGCGAATTAGATTTGCAATTGCAAGTAGTGCCAATCTTGCGTATATGTCAAATAACAGAATTTTATAAATGCAAATCTATAATTCACATACACTGAATCACTGCCATAATTGCCATAATAATTACAGAGGATATGGATTCCCGTTCTATAGCACACAATCTTCATCATCCACATATAGACTTTGCACAATATCAAAATAGTCTTCTTACGCAATTTTTCATATGTTAATCCAACAGTCGGGATTGTGTGCACATATTAGCACGATTGAGAAAAATATCATATCTTACTACGAGAAGAATTTTTTTTCAAGTACTTCAATTAAGTGTTGTAAGCATGAAAAATCTTTCAGATCCGATTACATCATTTATAAGTGATAACCATTCAAAAAAATCACAAAGCGTATTATGCTTCTATACGAGTATTTCTGATCAGAGTACATTTATGGGTGGTAACTATTCAAAAAAAAAAAACACTACAAAACATCTTATCCTACCACGAGAAGTGTTTCAGAATGAATTACTTCGTTTATGGGTGGTAATATTTGAAGAAACCCCCAAAAAACATCATAGCATACTACGAGAAGTGTTTGTTCTTCGAATACTTCAATTAAGCGTGATAACCATTCACTAAAATACCACAAAGGACCATAGATCACCACTCTAGGTGCTTCATTTTTTAGTACCTCATTTAAGGGTGGTAACCATTAAATAAAACAACACAAAGCATCTTATCCTATTACGATAAGGGTTTCAGATCAGATTGCTTCATTTATGTGTAGTAACGTTTCTAGAAAACTCCACAAAGCCTCATTGCCTACTACTAGAATTGTTTCTTCTTTGAGTACTTCATTTAATGGTGGTAACCATTCACTAAAACACCATGAAAAATCATAGAATACCACTCTATGTGCTTCATGTCCGGGTACATTATTTATGGATGGTAACCAATCAAGGAAACACCACAAAGCATCTTATCTTAGTAACGAGAAGTCTTTCAGATCCGATAACTTCATTTATGGGTGGTAACCATTCAAGAAAACACCAAAAAGCATCTTATGCTTCTATGAGAAGTGTTTTGATCAGGGTACTTCATTTATGATTGACAACCTTTCAAAACTCCACAAAGCATCATATCTTACTATGAGAATAATTTCTTCTCGAGTACTTCATTTAAGTGCTGTAATCCTTCGCTAAAAAACAATTAGGAAGAAGCATAGAATATTAATCTATGTGCTTCATGTCCGAGTACTTAATTTATGAGTGTTTTTTATCAGAGTAATTTATTTATTGGTCGTAACCATTAAAAAAAACATCAAAAATCATTTTATCCTACTATGAGAAGTGTTTCTGATCAGAATACTTCATTTATGAGTGGTACCCTTTCAAGAAAGCTCCACAAAGCATCATATCTTACTACGAGAAGAGTTTCTTCTCGAGTACTTTATTCAAGTGTTGTAATCCATTGCTAAAAAATAACTACGAAGAAGCATAGAATACTAAATGTGCTTCATGTTCGAGTACTTAATTTATGAGTGATTCTGATCAGAGTACTTTATTTATTGGTCGTAACAATTAAAAAACACCACAAATCATCTTATCATACTATGAGAAGTGTTTCTGATCAGAGTACTTCATTTATGAGGGGTAACCTTTCAAAAAAGCTCCATGAATCATCATATCTTACTACGAGAAGAGTTTCTTCTCGAGTACTTCATTTAAGTGTTGTAACCCTTCGCTAAAAAACAACTACGAAAACATTTAAGTGTTATAATACTATTCTATGTGCTTCATGTCCGAGTACTTAATATATGAGTTATTCTGATCAGAGTAATTTATTTGGGTGGTAACCATTAAAGAAAACACCACAAAGCATCTTATCATACTATGAGAAATGTTTCAGATCCAATTACTTTATTTATGGGTGATAACCATTCAAGAAAACATCACAAAGCATCTTATGCTTCTATGAGAGGTGTTATTCATCAGAGTACTTCATTTATGGGTGGTAACCATTAAAAAAAACACCACAAAACATCTTATCCTACTATGAGAAGTGTTTCTCAATAGAGTACATCATTTATGGATGGTAACCATGAAAGAAAACACCACAAAACATCTTATCCTACTACGAGAAGTGTTTCAGAACGAATTACTTCAATTAAGGGTAGTAATATTTTGAGAAACCCCATAAAGCATCAAAGCATACTACGAGAAGAGTGTTTGTTCTCCGAATACTTCAATTAAGGGTGGTAACCATTCATTAAAACACAACAAATCATCTTATGCTTCTATGAGAAGTGTTTCTGATCAGAGTACTTCATTTATGGGTGGTAATCATTAAAGAAACACCACAAAGCATCTTATCCTACTATGAGAAGTGTTTCTAATCAAAATACGTCTTTTGTGAGTGGTAACCTTTCAAGAAAACTCCACAATGTACCATATCTTACTACGAGAAGAATTTCTTCTTCAAGTACTTCAATTAAGTATTGTAAACATTCACTAAAACACCACGAATAAACATAGAATATCACTGTATGTCCTTCATGTCTGAGCACTTAATTTATGAGTCGTTACCATTCAAGAAAATACCACAAAGCATCTTATCCTACCACAAGAAGTGTTTCAGATTCGATTACTTCATTTATGGGTGGTAACTAATAAAGAAAATTCCACAAAGCATTTTATCCGACTATAAGAAGTGTTTCTAATTAGAGTACTTCATTTATGAGTGGTAACCTTTCAGTAAAACTTCACAGAGCATTATATTTTACTACGAGAAGAGTTTCAAATCTGAATACTTCATTTATGGGTGATAACCATTCAATAAAATACCACGCAGAAGCATAAAATTTCACTCGATGTGCTTCATATCCGAGTACTTAATTTATGAGTGATTCCGATCAGAATACTTTTATTGGTCGTAACCATTGAAAAAGACACCACCGAGAATCTTTTCCTACTACAAGAAGTGATTCAGATACGATTAATTCATTTGTGGGTGGTAACCATTCAATAAAACACCCCAAATCACCTTATTCTTCTATGAGAAGTGTTTATGATCAGAGTACTTTATTTATGGATGATAACCATTAAAGAAAAAACACCACAAAACATCTTATCCTAATACGAGAAGTGTTTAAGATCGAATTACTTCAATTAAGGGTGGTAACGTATTGAGAAACCCCACAAAGATCATAGCATACTACGAGAAGTGTATGTTCTTCGAATACTTCAATTAAGAATGGTAACCGTTAATTTAAGGGTGGCAACTATTAAAGAAAACAACACAAATCTTCTAATCCTACTATGAGAAGTATTTCAGATCCGATTACATCATTTATGGGTGGTAACCATTTAAGAAAACAGCACAAAGCATCACATCCTACTACGAGAAGAGTGTTTGTTCTACGAATACTTCAATTAAGGGTGGTAACCTTTCATTTAAGGGTGGTAACCATTAAAGAAAACATCACAAAGCATCTTATCCTACTATGAGAATGTTTCAGAACAAATTACTTCAATTAAGGATGGTAACATTTTGAGAAACCCCATAAAGCATCATAGCATACTACAAGAAGTGTTTGTTCTTCGAATACTTCAATTAAGGGTGGTAACCACTAACGAAAAACAACACAAAGCATCTTACCCTACTATGAAAAGTCTTTCAGATCCGATTACATCATTTATGGGTGGTAACCATTCAAGAAAATATCAAAAAGCATTTTATGCTTCTATAAGAAATGTTTCAGATCAGAGTACTTCATTTATGGGTGCTAACCATTAAAGAAAACACCACAAAGCATCTTATCCTACTATGAGAAGTGTTTCTCAATAGAGTAAATCATTTATGGATGGTAACCATGAAAGAAAACACCACAAAACATCTTATTCTACTACGAGAAGTGTTTCAGAATGAATTACTTCAATTAAGGGTAGTAATATTTTGAGAAACCCCATAAAGCATCAAAGCATACTACGAGAAGAGTGTTTGTACTCCGAATACTTCAATTAAGGGTGGTAACCACTAACGAAAACAACACAAAGCATCTTATCCTACTATGAGAAGTCTTTCAGATCCGATTACATCATTTATGGGTGCTAACCATTCAAGAAAATACCACAAAGCATCTTATGCTTCTATAAGAAGTGTTTCAGACCAGAGTACTTCATTTATGGGTGCTAACCATTAAAAAAACACTACAAAACATCTTATCCAACTAAGAGAAGTGTTTCAGAACGAATTACTTCAATTAAGGATGCTAACATTTTGAGAAACCCCATAAAGCATCATAGCATACTACAAGAAGTGTTGTTCTTCGAATACTTCAATTACGGGTGGTAACCATTAAAGAAAATAGCACAAAGCATCTTATCATACTATGAGAAGTGTTTCTGATTAGAGCACTTCATTTATGAGTGGTAACCTTTCAGAAAAACTCAATAAATCATCATATTTTACAACGAGAAAGTTTCAGATCCGATTACTTCATTTACGGGTGGTAACCATACAATAAAACACCACGAAGAAACATAGAATACCACTCGATGTGCTTCGTGTCCGAGTACTTAATTTATGAGTTATTCTGATCAGAGTGCTTTATTTATTGGTCGTAACCATTAAAAAAACACCACCAAGAATCTTATCCTAATACAAGAAGTGATTCAGATCCGATTAGTTCATTTATGGGTGGTAACCTTTCGTGAAAATATCACAAAGCATTATGCTTCTATAAGAAGTGTTTCAGATAAGAGTACTTCATTTATGGATGCTAACCATTAAAGAAAACTTCACAAAACATCTTATCCTACTACGAGAAGTGTTTCAAAACGAATTACTTCAATTAAGGATGATAACATTTTGAGAAACCCCACAAAGCATCATAGCATACTACGAGAAATGTTTGTTCTTCGAATACTTCAATTAAGGGTGGTAACCATTAAAGAAAACATCACAAAGCATCTTAACCTACTATGAGAAGTCTTTCAGATCCGATTACATCATATATGGTTGGAAACAATTCAAGAACCCAACACAAAGCATCTTATGCTTCTATGAGAAGTGTTTCTGATCAGAGTACTTCATTTATGGGTGCTAACCATTAAAGAAAACACTACAAAGCATCTTATCCTACTACGAGAAGTGTTTCAGAACGAATTACTTCAATTAAGGGTAGTTATGTTTTGAGAAACCCCATAAAGCATCAAAGCATACTACGAGAAGAGTGTTTGTTCTCCGAATACTTCAATTAAGGGTGGTAACCACTAACGAAAATAGCACAAAGCATCTTATCCTACTATGAGAAGTCTTTCAGATCCGATTACATCATTTATGGGTGGTAACCATTCAAGAAAATACCACAAAGCATCTTATGCTTCTATAAGAAGTGTTTCAGACCAGAGTACTTCATTTATGGGTGCTAACCATTAAAAAACACTACAAAACATCTTATCCAACTAAGAGAAGTGTTTCAGAACGAATTACTTCAATTAAGGATGCTAACATTTTGAGAAACCCCATAAAGCATCATAGCATACTACAAGAAGTGTTGTTCTTCGAATACTTCAATTACGGGTGGTAACAATTAAAGAAAATAGCACAAAGCATCTTATCATACTATGAGAAGTGTTTCTGATTAGAGCACTTCATTTATGAGTGGTAACCTTTCAGGAAAACTCAATAAATCATCATATTTTACAACGAGGAAGTTTCAGATCCGATTACTTCATTTACGGGTGGTAACCATACAATAAAACACCACGAAGAAACATAGAATACCACTCGATGTGCTTCGTGTCCGAGTACTTAATTTATGAGTGATTCTGATCAGAGTGCTTTATTTATTGGTCGTAACCATTAAAAAAACACCACCAAGAATCTTATCCTACTACAAGAAGTGATTAAGATCCGATTAGTTCATTTATGGGTGGTAACCTTTCGTGAAAATATCACAAAGCATCTATGCTTCTATAAGAAGTGTTTCAGATAAGAGTACTTCATTTATGGATGCTAACCATTAAAGAAAACTTCACAAAACATCTTATCCTACTACGAGAAGTGTTTCAGAACGAATTACTTCAATTAAGGATGATAACATTTTGAGAAACCCACAAAGCATCATAGCATACTACGAGAAATGTTTGTTCTTCGAATACTTCAATTAAGGGTGGTAACCATTAAAGAAAACATCACAAAGCATCTTAACCTACTATGAGAAGTCTTTCAGATCCGATTACATCATATATGGTTGGAAACCATTCAAGAACCCAACACAAAGCATCTTATGCTTCTATGAGAAGTGTTTCTGATCAGAGTACTTCATTTATGACAGAAAACCTTTCAAGAAATCTTCACAAAGCATCTTATCATACTATGAGAAGTGTTTCAGATCCGATTACTTCATTTATGGGTGGTAACCAAGAAAGAAAATACCACAAAGCATTTTATCCTATTATGAGAAGTGTTTCTGAATAGAGTACTTAATTTAAGAGTGGTAACATTTCAGGAAAACTCCACAAAACATCATATTTTACTACGAGAATAGTTTCAGATCCTATTACTTCATTGATGGGTGGTAACCATTCAATAAAACACCACGAAGAAGCATAGAAGACCACACGATGTGCTTCATGTCTGAGTACTTAATTTATCAGTGATTCTGATCAGAGTACTTTATATATTGGTCGTAACTATTAAAAAAACACCACCAAGAATCTTATCCTACTACAAGAAGTGATTCAGATCCGATTACCTCATTTATGGGTGGTAACCATTCAATAAAACACCACAATTCATCTTATACTCATATGAGAAGTGTTTCTGATCAGAGTACTTCATTTATGGATGGTAACCATGAAAGAAAACACCACAAAACATCTTATCCTACTATGAGAAGTGTTTCAGAACGAATTACTTCAATTAAGGGTAGTAATGTTTTGAGAAACCCCATAAAGCATCAAAGCATACTACGAGAAGAGTGTTTGTTCTCCGAATACTTCAATTAAGGGTGGTAACCACTAACGAAAATAGCACAAAGCATCTTATCCTACTATGAGAAGTCTTTCAGATCCGATTACATCATTTATGGGTGGTAACCATTCAAGAAAATACCACAAAGCATCTTATGCTTCTATAAGAAGTGTTTAGACCAGAGTACTTCATTTATGGGTGCTAACCATTAAAAAAACACTACAAAGCATCTTATCCAACTAAGAGAAGTGTTTCAGAAAGAATTACTTCAATTAAGGATGATAACATTTTGAGAAACCCCATAAAGCATCATAGCATACTACGAGAAGTGTTTGTTCTTCGAATACTTCAATTACGGGTTGTAACCATTAAAGAAAACAGCACAAAGCATCTTATCCTACTATGGAAGTCTTTCAGATCCGATTACATCATTTTATGGGTGGTAACCATTCAAGAACACAACACAAATCATCTTATGCTTCTATGAGAAGAGTTTCTGATCAGAGTACTTCATTTATGACAGGAAACCTTTCAAGAAAACTCCACAAAACATCTTATCATACTATGAGAAGTGTTTCAGATCCGATTACTTCATTTATGGGTGGTAAACAAGAAAGAAAATACCACAAAGCATTTTATCCTATTATGACAAGTGTTTCTGAATAGAGTACATTTATGGATGGTAACCATGAAAGAAAACACCACAAAACATCTTATCCTCCTACGAGAAGTGTTTCAGAACGAATTACTTCAATTAAGGGTAATAATGTTTTGAGAAACCACATAAAGCATCAAAGCATACTACGAGAAGAATGTTTGTTCTCCGAATACTTCAGTTAAGGGTGGTAACCATTCAAGAAAATATCACAAAGCATCTTATTCTTCTATAAGAAGTGTTTCAGATCAGAGTACTTCATTTATGGGTGCTAACCATTAAAGAAAACACTACAAAGCATCTTATCCAACTAAGAGAAGTGTTTCAGAACGAATTACTTCAATTAAGGATGGTAACATTTTGAGAAACCCCACAAAGTATCATAGAATACTACGAGATGTGTTTGTTGTTCGAATACTTCAATTACGGGTGGTAACCATTAAATAAAACAGCACAAAGCATCTTATCCTACTATGGACGTCTTTCAGATCCGATTACATCATTTTATGGGTGGTAACCATTTAAGAACACAACACAAAACATCTTATGCTTCTATGAGAAGAGTTTCTGATCAGAGTACTTCATTTATGACAGGAAACCTTTCAAGAAAACTTCACAAAGCATCTTAGCATACTATGAGAAGTGTTTTAGATCCGATAGATCCGATTACATCATTTATGTGTGTTAACCATTCATGAAAACATCACAAAGCATCTTATGCTTCTATGAGAAGTGTTTTTTTATCATAGTACTTCATTTATGACTGGAAACCTTTCAAGAAAACTCCACAAAGCATTTTATCCTACTACGAGAAGTGTTTCAGATCTGATCACTTCTTTTATGGTTGGTAACCATTCAAGAAAACATCACAAAGCATCTCATGCTTCTATGAGAGGTGTTATTCATCAGAGTACTTCATTTATGGGTGGCAATCATTAAAAAAAACACTACAAAGTATCTTATCCTACTACGAGAAGTGTTTCTAATCAGAGTACATCTTTTGTGAGTGGTAGCCTTTCAAGAAAACTCCACAAAGCATGATTTGTTACTACGAGAAGAGTTTCTTCTTCAAGTACTTCAATTAAGTGTTGTAGGCATTTACAAAAACACCATGAAGAAGCATAGAATACCACTTTACGTCCTTCATGTCCGAGTACTTAATTTATGAGTCATAACCATTAAAGAAAACACCACAAAACAGCTTATCCTACCACGAGAAGTGTTTCTGATCCGATTACTTCATTTATGAGTGGTAACCAATAAAGAAAATACCACAAAGCATTTTATCCTATTATGAGAAGTGTTTCTGAATAGAGTACTTCATTTATGGATGATAACCATGAAAGAAAACATCACAAAACATCTTATCCTACTACGAGAAGTGTTTCAGAACAAATTACTTCAATTAAGGGTAGTAATGTTTTGAGAAACCCCATAAAGCATCAAAGCATACTACGAGAAGAGTATTTGTTCTCCGAATACTTCAGTTAAGGGTGGTAACCTTTCATTTAAGGGTGGTAATCACTAAAGGAAACAATACAAAACATCTTATCCTACTATGAGAAGTCTTTCAGATCCGATTACATCATTTATGGGTGGTAACCATTCAAGAAAATATCACAAAGCATCTTATGCTTCTATAAGAAGTGTTTCAGATGAGAGTACTTCATTTATGGATGCTAACCATTAAAGATAACACTACAAAACATCTTATCCAACTAAGAGAAGTGTTTTCAGAACGAATTACTTCAATTAAGGATGGTAAAATTTTGAGAAACCCCACAAAGCATCATAGCATACTACGAGAAGTGTTTGTTCTTCGAATACTTCAATTACGGGTGGTAACTATTAAAGAAAACAGCACAAAGCATCTTATCCTACTAGGAGAAGTGTTTCTGATTAGAGCACTTCATTTATTAGTGGTAACCTTTCAGGAAAACTCAACAAAGCGTCATATTTTACTACGAGAAGAGTTTCAGATTCGATTACTTCATTTATGGGTGGTAACCATTCAATAAAACACCATGAAGAAGCATGAATACCACTCGATGTGCTTCATGTCCGAGTACTTAATTTATGAGTGATTCTGATCAGAGTACTTCATTTATTTGTCGTAACCATTACAAAAACACCACCAAGAATCTTATCCAACTACAAGAAGTGATTAAGATCTGATTACTTCATTTATGGGTGGTAACCATTCAATAAAACACCACAAATCCTCTTATGCTTCTATGAGAAGTGTTTCTGATTAGAGTACTTCATTTATGGATGGTAAACATTAAAGAAAACACGACAAAGAATCTTATCCTACTACAAGAAAGGTTTCAGATCTGATGACTTCATTTATGTGTGGCAACCATTCAAGAAAACATCACAAAGCATCTTATGCTTCTATGAGAGGTGTTATTCATCAGAGTACTTCATTTATGGGTGGTAACCATTAAAAAAAACACCACAAAGCATCTTATCCTACTATGAGAAGTGTTTCTAATCAGAGTACTTCTTTTGTGAGTGGTAACCTTTCAAGAAAACTCCACAAAGCATGATTTGTTACTGCGAGAAGAGTTTCTTCTTCAAGTACTTCAATTAAATGTTGTACGCATTCACTAAAACACCACGAAGAAGCATAGGATATCACTTTATATCTTTCATGTCCGAGTACTTAATTTATGAGTCGTAACCATTAAAGAAACACCACAAAGCAGCTTATCCTACCACGATAAGTGTTTCAGATCCGATTACTTCATTTATGGGTGGTAACAAATAAAGAAAATATCACAAAGCATTTTATTCTATTATGAGAAGTGTTTCTGAATAGAGTACATTTATGGATGGTAACCATGAAAGAAAACACCACAAAACATCTTATCCTCCTACGAGAAGTGTTTCAGAACGAATTACTTCAATTAAGGATAATAATGTTTTGAGAAACCACATAAAGCATCAAAGCATACTACGAGAAGAGTGTTTGCTCTCTGAATACTTCAGTTAAGGGTGGTAACCTTTCTTTTAAGGGTGGTAACCATTCAAGAAAATATCACAAAGCATCTTATCCTACCACGAGAAGTGTTTCTGATCTGATTACTTCATTTATGGGTGGTAACCAATAAAGAAAATACCACAAAGCATCTTATCCTACTACGAGAAGTATTTCTAATCAGAGTACTTCTTTTGTGAGTGGTAACCTTTCAAGAAAACTCCACAAAGCATGATTTGTTACTACGAGAAGAGTTTCTTCTTCAAGTACTTCAATTAAGTGTTGTACGCATTCACTAAAACACCACGAAGAAGCATAGAATACCACTTTATATCCTTCTTGTCCGAGTACTTAATTTATGAGTCGTAGCCATTAAAGAAAACACCACAAAGCAGCTTATCCTACCACGATAAGTGTTTCAGATCCGATTACATAATTTATGGGTGGTAACACATAAATAAAATACCACAAAATATTTTGTCCTACTATGAGAAGTGTTTCTAATTAAGTACTTCATTTAAGAGTGGTAAAATTCCAGGAAAACTACACAAAACATCATATTTTACTATGAGTAGAGTTTCATATCCGATTACTTCATTTAAGGGTGGTAACCATTCAATAAAACACCACGAAGAAGCATGAATACCACTCGATGTGCTTCATGTCCGAGTACTTAATTTATGAGTGATTCTGATCAGAGTACTTCATTTATTGGTCGTAACCATTACAAAAATACCACCAAGAATCTTATCCAACTACAAGAAGTGATTCAGATCTGATTACTTCATTTATGGGTGGTAACCGTTCAATAAAACACCACAAATCCTCTTATGCTTCTATGAGAAGTGTTTCTGATTAGAGTACTTCATTTATGGATGCTAAACATTAAAGAAAACACGACAAAGCATCTTATCCTATTACAAGAAAGGTTTCAGATCTGATGACTTCATTTATGGGTGGTAACCATTCAAGAAAACATCACAAAGCATCTTATGCTTCTATGAGAGGTGTTATTCATCAGAGTACTTCATTTATGGGTGGTAACCATTGAAAAAAACACCACAAAGCATCTTATTCTACTACGAGAAGTGTTTCTAGTCAGAGTATTTCTTTTGAGAGTGGTAACCTTTCAAGAAAACTCCACAAAGCATGATTTGTTACTACGAGAAGAGTTTCTTCTTCAAGTACTTCAATTAAGTGTTGTACGCATTCACTAAAACACCACGAAGAAGCATAGAATACCACTTTATATCCTTCATGTCCGAGTACTTAATTTATGAGTCGTAACCATTAAAGAAAACACCACAAAGCAGCTTATCCTACCACGATAAGTGTTTCAGATCCGATTACTTCATTTATGGGTGGTAACAAATAAAGAAAATATCACAAAGCATTTTATCCTATTATGAGAAGTGTTTCTGAATAGAGTACATTTATGGATGGTAACCATGAAAGAAAACACCACAAAACATCTTATCCTCCTACGACAAGTGTTTCAGAACGAATTACTTCAATTAAGGGTAATAATGTTTTGAGAAACAACATAAAGCATCAAAGCATACAACGAGAAGAGTGTTTCTTCTCCGAATACTTCAGTTAAGGGTGGTAACCTTTCATTTAAGGGTGGTAACCACTAACGAAAACAGTACAAAGCATCTCATGCTTCTATGTGTTATTCATCAGAGTACTTCATTTATGGGTGACAACCATTAAAAAAAACAGTACAAAGTATCTTTATCCTACTACGAGAAGTGTTTCTAATCAGAGTACTTCTTTTGTGAGTGGTAGCCTTTCAAGAAAACTCCACAATGCATGATTTGTTACTACGAGAAGTGTTTCATCTTCAAGTACTTCAATTAAGTGTTGTAGGCATTTACAAAAACACCAAGAAGAAGCATAGAATACCACTTTATGTCCTTCATGTCCGAGTACTTAATTTATGAGTCATAACCATTAAAGAAAAAACCACAAAGCAGCTTATCCTACCACGAGAAGTGTTTCAGATCCGATTACTTCATTTATGGGTGGTAACCATTCAATAAAATACCACAAGGCATTTTATCATATTATGAGAAGTGTTTCTGAATAGAGTACTTCATTTATGGATGGTAACCATGAAAGAAAACACCACAAAACATCTTATCATACTACGAGAAGTGTTTCAGAACGAATTACTTTAATTAAGGGTAGTAATATTTTGAGAAACCCCAGAAAGCATCAAAGCATACTACGAGAAGAGTGTTTGTTCTCCGAATACTTCAATTAAGGGTGGTAACCTTTCATTTAAGGGTGGTAACCACTAACGAAAACAGCACAAAACATATTATCCTACTATGAGAAGTCTTTCAGATCCGATTACATCATTTATGGGTGGTAACCATTCAAGAAAATATCACAAAGCATCTTATGCTTCTATAAGAAGTGTTTCAGAGGAGAGTACTTCATTTTTGGGTGCTAACCATTAAAGAAAACACTACAAAGCATCTTATCCAACTAAGAGAAGTGTTTCAGAACAAATTACTTCAATTAAGGATGGTAACATTTTGAGAAACCCCACAAAGCATCATAGCATACTACGAGAAGTGTTTGTTCTTCGAATACTTCAATTACGGGTGGTAACCATTAAACAAAACAACACAAAGCATCTTATCCTACTTTGGAAGTCTTTCAGATCCGATTACATCATTTATGGGTGGTAACCATTCAAGAACACAACACAAAACATCTTATGCTTCTATTGAGAAGAGTTTATGATCAGAGTACTTCATTTATGACTGCAACCTTTCAAGAAAACTCCACAAAGAATCTTAGCATACTATGAGAAGTGTTTTAGATCCGATAGATCCGATTATATCATTTATGGGTGTTAACCATTCAAGGAAACATCACAAATAATTTTATGCTTCTACGAGAAGTGTTTCAGATCTGATCACTTCATTT
>CAXKVX010004222.1:0-11869 GCA_964058865.1 Eleocharis quinqueflora
CAAAAATTATTACCTTTAGGACATACAGCGTACAACCTCCAAAAACATCTCTGATCTTTGCAAACCATAACTAGCCTCGTCGCGCTACTCCTTTCTGTTTTAATCTCTATATTCCCTTTGAATTAAATACACGATTTTCTGCCAAGGGATCGTCTGACGAGTTTTGTACTTCAGTGTAAATTTCATTGAAACCAGATATATCACTAAGCTCCTGTACTGGGTGATATTTTTCTGATCTTCCTTGTACAATTATCCGATGATTCGGATGATCGTTAGGATTATAATCCAAATCGTCTTCGTCAGAGGTGTATCCATAATCTTCTCCTGTTTCCCATTCTCCCGCTACGGGTAATATATTCTCATCGTCATCGCCTTCGTTTTCTTCAGGAATATTAGATATGGGCTCATTAAGATCTATAATTGGTGAATGTCTTGCGGGAGAGATATGAAGAGTATGGCCAGGGCTATAAGGTAATGTCTCTTGACTAACTCTCGGAGGCTCTTCATCCGTGTTAACAACATTTTCACCTGTGCGACCTAAGTTATCAGGATTCTCATTTGTCCGATTTGGCACCAGATCAACATATAATTCAACAAATCTCCAATTCATTTCTGATTGTGCCATTTGCAATATCATTCGCCACTCTATGTCATCGCGAATGGGAATTAAACAAAAATGATAAGAAGGTGGGATCGCAGTGTTATATCGAGCGACAACATTGAGCGAATATTGACTCTCAAATATCCCCAACCATTTGTATATTGTATTTTTCACATCTTCATACCGGGTGTCTTCATTTCCCGGAAAAGTAAATTTTGAATCACAACTATATTCCATACCATACGGGCCATTTCGAGTCTCACCATCCATATATACGGAAATTGGAATCATCTTTCTTCACTCCAACTGTATAAATTTCCCAATTAATAATATACTAATACTTCAGAAATAAAATAATTCTAAATTAATTTATAATAAATAATTCTAAATTAATTTATAATAAAATAATTCTAATTTAATTTATAATAAATTAATTTACACTAATTCAAATTTTAACTCTATAAATTAATACAATTTAATTTATAATAAAATAATACCTAAAATGACTTAGCAACTCTTTAGAATTTGCAAAATCTTCACTTCACTTCTCTATCTAAATTCCTAAATAAATTCTCTAACTCTTAGATTTATTATAATTACAAAATAATAATATATTAATAGTTCAAAAATTACGAAATTCATACATAAATCATCTACAAAATAATTATAAATTAATTTACACTGATTCACATTTTAACTTAAAAAATTATTACCATGTAATTAAAATAAAATAATATCTTATATTTAAAATGTGCAAAACCTTCACTTCACTTCTCTATCTAAATTTCTACAAAATTTCTCTAACTCTTTAATTATTATAATTACTAAATTAATATTATACTAATAGTTTAAAAAATACGAAATACGTACATAAATCAACTACAATTATAATAATTATAAATTAATTTACAATAATAATAATACCTGTATTCAACTAAATTTGAAGAATTATAACAATTATAAGAATTATAGCAATTCACTTTGAAGAATGAAAGTAAATTATAACAATTCAACTAAAATTATAATTCTTATAAATTAAAAAACAATTGTAATAATACCTGAAATCAACTATCAATTATAACAATTATAATAATTATAAATTAAATCAACTAAATTGAAGAATTTAAGCAAAAATAAAATAATACCTCAAATTACTTGTTTAACTTCAATTATCAATATCTCTCTTCAATTATAAGCATCCCCTCTCTTTATCTCTCTCTCTCGGCTGGTGTATAAATAATAAGTAACTCCGGGTTCACTGTGATCGCCATAACTCCGGGATCACAGCAGCCTCCATAACTCCGGCAACTGTGATTCCGGAGTTATGGGGATCACAGTGAACCCGGAGTTACGTAGGGCGCTGTGATCCCGGAATGGCTAGAATCGTGATTTATGTCCAAATTTTGCCATTTTGGTATTTTATTAATTTATTTTGGTTAATTAAAAAAATTTCGGTTTCTTTTGCTTTGTCAATTTGTGTCAAAATCGTGCAAACTCAATCAACAAATCTGCAGTTTAAATTCAACACGGAAGATATAATATAGCACATAGGAGCAATTTAACAGTGCAGCCCATTTGTTGTGTCTACAACACTACAAATTATATCCACACAATTAACCAGACCCCATATTAACCTCGTAACAAATTATCTTATAAACTAATTATTATAGTGGTGTAATGACGCAAAATCAGAAAGGAATTCAATCAAGTTCTGATTCGGCTTGTATTTCCGAATTGATTTGATGAATCTTACCAAGATTTATTTCCAAGATCATTTTGTTTGCACTCAAGTTATCTAGATTAATTTTCTTTTATTTTTCTTTTATTTTCTTAGCATCTAATTACTATATCTTTCAGTTATTTATTTCAGTTATTACTTTCTTTATAACTAAGACACTTGTAGTCTATATAAGAGACTCTAGTCATTTGTTTCAATCATCTTCTGTTTAATGGAAATTCTAAATATGTTAAGAATTTCGAGAATTTTGTATTTTCCTACTAGCATGTTACTTATTTACTCTTTATTTCTATTTCACTAAACCATTTATTGCAGACGATCCTCACAAAGTTGTGATTTGAGACCCGTAGCGCGTCAAGTGATATCATAGCAAGTTCGACAACCACATTCGCGCTTGCGTGAACTTGTATCTCCGACAACCGCCAATATCATCCACCATCTTTGTCTTGTGCGGAGTTGAATCTTCGACAACCGCCAAAACACCATCTTTCTTCACAGTTTCCATACCCCATCATACCTCATCAACCATTTTCAAACACCTCCACTAACTAATCTCACCCCTTCTTACTCGATTTCGTCATCATGGCAGATCCCAATATTCTAGCTATCCTTGAAGAAATGTGTCGAGATTGAGAAGAAGCTCGACAACTATTCACCAACCTTATATCATGTCTTGTCTTACCCCTGCTTAATAATGACTATCGCGACCAAGATAACAATGATCACCGAAATCGAGAGAACAATGACAAAAAATGCAACAACCCTCCGACCTGTGATCGACACTTGGATAATGGTCTCCGAATCAAGATCCCAGACTTTTCGGTAATCTCAAACCCAAGAAGTTCCTCAACTAGGCTCACACCGTTGAAAAGTTTTCGAGTTGAAGACATTTCCATCCGAGAATCAAGTGCCCTTAGTTACTATCCGTTTTCGAGAACGAGCCTCAGCATGGTGAAAAAACTATAAGTATCGTGGCTATCTAGACAATCTGCATCCACTTATTGATTGGGATGAACTCAAATTAGAGATGATTGAGAATTCCTACCTCTCAACTATCAAAAGACGTTGTTTCGACAGTTTCAGTTCCTCACCAAAGGTTCGAGAAGTGTTGACAAATACACTCTCGAGTTCTATCAAATGGAAGCCAGAGACCAACTTAAAGACACCGAGGACCAACAAGTGGCTCCATTCCTTCATGGTCTTCGAGGCCCAATCCAAGATGCGCTGATTGTTCTGACCTTCAACACAGTTCTCGAGGATCAATCCAAAGCCAAAGCAGTCGAACAACATCAATCCTGGACTCGCAATTTCTCTTCGAGGAATTTGTAGTTCCTGAACGAAAATTGGTGTGATGATTTTCGAGTAGAAATACCTTTCTTTTCGAGAAATCTCGAACCCGAGAGAAAACAAACAAGACAACTTCTGACGAGATTCCCAAGTTCTCGAGGTCGACAAATGAGATTATCAAGTTCTCGAATTTGGCAAACAAGGTTCTCGAGCTCTCTGATTTGGCGAGAGAACAACCTGGGCACTCGAGCACAAACCACAAGATTCTCGATTTTCGAGTTCGAAAGACACTATTATCAAGTTTTCGGGTTCAATAAGCAGAGTTCTTGATGTCAAAAGTTTTTCTCAAGAACCACAAGAAAATGAAGAGTTTGAGCAAGAATTCAAAGAAGAGAAAGTTTTCGAGGAAGAAATTTACAAGGAGAAATTCTAATATGTTCTCGTGTAAATCGAGGAAGCATGTGAGAAAGAGTCCGAAAATGACCCGAGCAAGTTTTCTAGTACACCGAGGAAGCTGACGAGGTTGATTCCGGATACATTTTCTAAGGCACTAAGAAGGAGAGATGAAAGTATGCAACACCTCGAGTTTAAAGAGTCTTCCTAAGAATCACGAGAAGACATGCAACACCTCGAGTCAGAATAGTTCCATCAAGAGTACGAAATCAAAGGACTAGTCGAGTTCGAATCTGAAGAAGAATACTATAGAGTAGTCAAACTCGAACCACCACCTATACACACTCTTGTTTCGAATCTGTCCCTACCATGTCTATCATTGGAACCACCTCACCATCCGAGCCACCTCCCGAGCTGTCATCAGATAGTGGAGCAAAGTTTGAGGTCAAGCTTTTCATTAACTCCAAGATCCACCAAAATTTATCTCTAAGATCATTTTGCGTGCACAAGTTATCTAGATTATTTTTCCTATTTTTTGTCTTTTATTTTCTTAACATTTAATTTCCGTATATTTCAATTATTTCTTTCAGTTATTAATTTCTTCGGGATCAAGACACTTGTCGCCTATATAAAGAATTCTAATCATTTGTATCAATCATCTTCTATTTAATGACAATTTTCGTTGTGTTAAGAATTCCAAAAATTATCTGTTTGACTACTTAATTAGCATGTTACTTGTTTATTTTTTGTTTCTATTCTATTAAACTATTTATTGCAGTTTGTTCTCGTAGAGTTGTGATTTGAATCCCGTAATGCGGACAACATCCACACAATTAACCAAACCGGACACCTCACAACAAATTATTTCATGAACTTAAACAAACGGTGAAACAAACAAACAAACGAACGAACGAACGAACGAACATATATACAAACTTTCGCTAATGCTATAAATGAGTGTAACTACCAATGAATTTTAATTATTGTCATGATTTGAAACTTTTGCGTACCATATATTATACTATTCAAGGAATTAATAACAACCATACATCAATTAATGAGATCATAAATTATAGAGGCATTACACTACTGGTATTATATGAAAAGGGAGCTGATACGTAGATACCAATATTAATACCGACTAATGATACCGATGTTATTATGCACATTTAATTGAGTTAATATGCACATTAATTGTAAAACCACTAAATTTTGACAATTATATTAATAAATATTTGTCTTGCTAAACGTGAAAATTATCATTTATTAAGATATTATCTGAAATTAAGTTGAAAATGATTTCCTATAATTTACTTTTATTTTTGGTAACACAAAACAAATAATTATATAAATAAACCAACTTGTGTTTTAATATGTTTTCTTATATATTTTTCCTTTATACTATATGTATCACGATTATTATAACGAATAGTATACGATGTAGCTATATAAATAGAATAGGTAATTAGGTACGACAACATACTTGATAAATGACATTTGACCTATGACAATACGCAATGAACAAACCAAATAATTAACTTGATATAATATTAGGCAACATAATTTAATAATTATAAGTCTTATTAAGTGTAATATATACATATGTATATAGAATAACTAAATAACTATATAGTGAATTACATATATATATATATGTGTGTGTGTGTGTATATAAGTATATAGGTATATATGCATATACGTATATATAAATATCTAGGTATACTTATATATATGAACCTATATATATATCTAATAATTTACACTCGAAACACCACCAAAATTTGACTAAGTATAACCATATATATAATAATATATATTGATCAATTTCTCTATATTACATCAAAATGTATTGCCCAACTAATTACGCACGATACACATACATAAATGTGACTAAGTTCAGATATAAACACAAATGTATATATTGATCAATTTCTCTATGTTATAAATAAATACACATAACGTATATAAGTAACATTTTAAATACCATACGTATAACGCACACTTAATTATAACTAAACGAATAGTTAAACACAATAACATATGTTGATCAATTTCTCTATAAGCACAATATTAAATACGCATCTATTGATAAACTAATAGTTTATATTCCTTCTTTGATTTGTTTCAAATAAAAGTCCAACTAAAAATAATTGAATTTATAACATGCTTTCCTCGTGATGTGTTTTATTTATATTCTGCAAGATATCGTCCTGACGTCATAATAACTAACGGGAATAGAAACACACTTAGATCAATATCTAAAATTAAATAAAAAGAAAATGAACATGTGACTCACATACACTCGTCGTGCAGCAAGGACACTGCACGTGAGATTTGACTAAGATAAACTATTAAATAATGTAAATTAGGAGCATCAAGGACGTCTCAAACGCCGTTACCTTTTTCCTGATTTCACTCTAATTACAAGTCCCTCGACTAATTAAACAAACTCGAAACATTAAATAGGAGATTTAGTGGACTCGGACCCACACGCAGTGGACGAGTTCTATACTGTCGCTGACGACGCTGATCCTAGTGCAGACGCAGCAGACCTCCCGTTAGTGTAGCTCACGCTTCTTTCCAGGTGTGGATTCTTGGGGATTATATTCTTTTCAATTTTATTAGGACCTACCATACTTACCTAAATTGAATTGCGGTACCAAACTACCAACAATAACTAATCAGGCCAGTAGAACTTGAACTGTCATAATTGCATATCGGTAACTGTACCAATTATTGAGACAAACCTGCACATCATGTCATACGCATCTCATATTGCATATAAGATTCGATATACGGATCGTATTAGGCTATTAGTTACTTATAGGTAGATACAGATAAATATTATATATATATATATTCTCGTCGAGAGTGATGAGAGTCGGGCCGGTGATCACCAGCTAGATGTGTGGCGTGAGGGCATCATGACGGGTGGATTTCGTATGGTAAACAGATTCGCCCTTGGGGTCTCCCCGTCGGGATGTCTTTATAGACATTCGGCTGATGCTCATCAAACGTGATCATCACTTGATGGCTCGTAGTGCCAGTTCGAGAGTTTCATTTTTCTAAGATCCTTATTAGTATATGTATTATAATACTTCCTATTTGAGTAATTAAGGTTCGGTTTCTCAGTTTAGAGTATGCGTGTCATATGTGAAGTATTGGAGCTATTCCGTTCTTTATATATTTCTATTAGCCGATGTTTCGAGATCTCCTAATATTCGAAGGGCTTCCTTCTTTGGCCCCTGGTTGGTACAGAGGAAGTCTGGGGCTCCCCTTTGGCCCCTGGTTGGTATAGGGAGTTCCCTTTATTATTATTATTCAAACGGGTAGTCGATTCCTAATTTTCGTATAACGATTGAGACCGAGAGTTTATGTTTATTTATTTCTTTTTGTGAGGGTAGGCTTCTCGGTTCGCTTATTGACCGAGCGTGTGCTTTTTGTAGCCGCTCTATTTTACCAAGGCATCTCGTTCTGGAGGCTCAGAGTTTAGTTGGGCCGTGGTTGATTTGAGACCCGTCTAACGATTACGTTAGGCCTGTGGTTGATTTGAGACCCGCTTAACGATACCCTCAGGCTAATGGTTTCGAACCGTCTGAGGGGGCGAATCCTGAAGTTCTACACCGGGGTTTCTAATTTGACAAATCGTTCCTTTGTTGGGGATACTTGATATTTTTCACCTTACTATCTATATATATTATTATTCCTCATGTTATTTTTGGGTTTCTTTCTCGTATCGTCTTTTGGATAGATTCGTTATTTAAAATGTGAAAGGGTTGACAAATGCACATTTAAGTGTAGTAATTTAGTTATAGTAAATCTCAGTAAATGTGAATTGTCCAACCTTGAATTAGATACAATTCCAAAGGCTGGACCTTAATCCACACTGAGTAATTTTTATAAATTACTCACGTTCCACGGTCGATTGTGGGGTCCAGGTACGGAGTAGGAGTCACCTGATATGTAGAGGAGAGCGTTAGGATGGTGTATCCAGGCGATCCTCCGTTTTGTTGATCAGATCCATGTTTTATTTTATTTTCTTTTGTTAAGAGTAGTTTGTAGTAGGTTAGTGAGGTCGTTCCCACGTCCTTCGATGGGATCGTCCTCCCCTATATGTATTTTATTTTCTTTAGCTTCCGCTGTAAGACTTTGTACAGATCCTGGATTATATATATATATATGTATTTGTTGGATGTTCATGTATTGTGTGATCAATGTGTGTGCTTTTCCTTAAAAAAATTAGTATCATAAATTAATCTAAATATCAAATTCTTGGTGATTAATTAAGCCTTTCGTTTACTTGAAATCAAGTACACGTGGCGGGATTAACACCCTTAAGATAGTCATTATTCCTGGGGTGTGACATTAATTGAGTTATTATGCACATTTTTTTTCTACTACAATAGTTATGCATGTTATTTTTTGTATTGAAATAGTTATGCATGGTATTTGAGTTATTATGCACTTTATTTTGTTAACATGTATAATAATTTATCAAGTACAAAAATAACATGAAATAACATGTATAATAACTCAAATAATGTGCATAGTAATTCAACTAAATATGCACAATAACATCGGTATCAATAGTCGGTATCAATATTAGTATCTACGAAATATTTTTCATATGGAAATCAATATGTAAAAGCTCTATCGTGTCCACTCATTTTTGCATTCGTTAATTTTTTATTTCATACAATTTTCTTTAACTGAAAATACATGAATGTTAGAGATTTTACATTTTCTAGATTTTATAACGACTATGATAGTTAAATTATATATTAACTGTTAATAAATAATTAAATAAATAAATAATATGAAACAATAAATAAATGTATAACTAGAATGAAAAAATAATGATTTTTTTTTCTTACCAATGCTCTAACTTAATTTTCAATTAGAAGCACCTTATTGTTTTTTTTTTTGAGAGAGTGATGAGAATCTTTGCCATTGAAATCTTATTCAAATAGATCTAAAGTCCTTCACAAAATTTTGCTTTCAACGAAGTACAAACTACGTCTTTCACCTAAAGAGCATCACTCTGAACCCCAAGATAATGAAGTTAGTTCTTTCACCTCAATTTTTTTTAATGTATTTTATGTCCAACAAAAGAAATATCACAACAGAAAAAAAGATTTTCTGCAATCTCTCATATACATCAGTTATATTAAAATCAGGTGTAGAAGGATCGGACCCACGACTAAAAACCTTCAGACCAATTACCTATCATTTTTTTCTAAATAATTAATGTATAAAATAATAAATCTACACTCTTTATTTAGTAAATTTGGTGTAGAGAATTTAGAAAAAAAAGGGTAAACATCTTCACCCTTTATTTAACATTCACCGGTGTAGAAAGCGTCATACGTCATACGTCATGCATCAAGCGTCATATGCCAAACATCATGCATCATGCGTCAAGCGTCAAGCGTCATGCATCAAGCGTCAAACGTCACGCATCAAGCTTTAAGCGTCATGCGTCATACGTCATGCATCAAGCGTCATATGCCAAGCGTCATGCATCTAGCGTCATGCATCAAGCGTCAAACGTCATGCATCAAGCGTCATGCATCAAGTGTCAAGCGTTAAACGTCATGCATCAAGCGTCAAGCATCAAACATCATACGTGAAGCGTCAAACGTCAAGCATCAAACATCATACGACAAGCGTGAAGCGTGAAGCGTCATGCATCAAGCGTCATACGCCAAGCGTCATGCATCAAGCGTCATACGCCAAGGTTCATGCATCAAGCGTCATACGCCAAGCGTCATGCATCAAGCGTCAAGCGTCATGCAACAAGGGTCATGCATCAAGCGTCAAACATCAAACGTCAAGCGTGAAGCGTCAAGCGTCATACATCAAGGGTCATGCATCAAGCATCATGCATCAAGCGTCAAACGTCATGCATCAAACGTCATACGTCAAGCGTAATGCAGCAAGCGTCATGCATCGTACGCCAAGCGTCATGCATCATACGCCAAGCGTCATGCATCGTACGCCAAGCGTCATGCATCATATGCCAAGCGTCATGCATCCTACGCCAAGCGTCATGCATCAAGCGTCATATGCCAAACATCACGCATCATGCGTCAAGCGTCAAGCGTCATGCATCAAGCGTCAAACGTCATGCATCAAGCTTTAAGCGTCATGCGTCATACGTCATGCATCAAGCGTCATATGCCAAGCGTCATGCATCTAGCGTCATGCATCAAGCGTCAAACGTCATGCATCAAGCGTCATGCATCAAGTGTCAAGCGTTAAACGTCATGCATCAAGCGTCAAGCATCAAACATCATACGTGAAGCGTCAAACGTCAAGCATCAAACATCATACGACAAGCGTGAAGCGTGAAGCGTCATGCATCAAGCGTCATACGCCAAGCGTCATGCATCAAGCGTCATACGCCAAGGTTCATGCATCAAGCGTCATACGCCAAGCGTCATGCATCAAGCGTCAAGCGTCATGCAACAAGGGTCATGCATCAAGCGTCAAACATCAAATGTCAAGCGTGAAGCGTCAAGCGTCATACTTCAAGGGTCATGCATCAAGCATCATGCATCAAGCGTCAAACGTCATGCATCAAACGTCATACGTCAAGCGTAATGCAGCAAGCGTCATGCATCGTACGCCAAGCATCATGCATCGTACGCCAAGCGTCATGCATCGTACGCCAAGCGTCATGCATCATACGCCAAGCGTCATGCATCATACGCCAAGCGTCATGCATCAAGCGTCATACGCCAAGCGTCATGCATCAAGCGTCAAGCGTCATGCATCATGCGTCATTAATCAAGCGTCATGCATCAAGCGTCAAGCGTCAACCGTCATGCATCAAGCATCATGCATCAAGCGTCAAGCATCAAGCATCAAACATCATACGTGGAGTGTCATGCATCAAACGTCATACGTCAAGCGTGAAGTGTATGATGCTTGAAGCATGACGTGTGACCCTCGATGCATGACGCTTGACGCTGGAGGCATGACGCTTGATGCATGACGCTTGACGCTTGATGCTTGATGCATGACGCTTGGCGTATGACGCTTGATGCATGACGTATGACGCATGACGCTTGATGCTTGACGCTTGACGCTTGATGCATGACGCTTGACGCTTGACGCTTGATGCATGACGTTTGATGCTTGATGCATGACACTTGGCGATTGACGCTTGATGCATGACGTATGACACTAACATAGCAAGAGTCCAACATAACATAACAAAAGTGCATAACATAACATAACATAACATAGATAACACATCTGAACCTGAATGTTATAAATATGGTAATTGCTGTAAAAGATTTGAAATAAAAGTCATTAATACTATTTTTATTTTCCTAAGGTATTTCATGAAAAAAAATTCAACTTTTGAACGTTGAAAACTTTATTAATTAAAATATTAATAATTTAATACAAGAGTTGGATTCAATTTAGGTAAGTTTTGGTAACGACTTTGACTGTTCTCATCGATACTGTAATTAATTTTTTTTATTGTCGCAAGTCATCAAGCTGTAAATGTCGGAGTCTACTTCCACCGCGTCAAGTCTGATTTGCGATCGGAGAAACGAGCGATTCAAAATTGATTCTGACACAAACACATGATAAAAAATTACAAATTAAGGCTTAAGTTGATAGTGGAGCCAAATTTTAGATGCGTGTTTCTCCGATCGCAAATCGGACTCAACATGGTGGAAGTAGACTCGAATATCTACAATTCCAGGACTTGCGACGATAAAAAAAATTAATTATGATCCCGAAGAGCGTAGTCGAAGTTTATAGAAAAAAATGTTAATCATACTTAATATTTTTTTGTAACAAGTTCAGCTGCGCTCGTCGGGATCATAATTAGT
>CAXKVX010004223.1:0-23895 GCA_964058865.1 Eleocharis quinqueflora
CTTGATAACGACGTGTAGCATCTAGCTTAGGATTTTCATGTATGGTCTTTCCATTAGGATCTTCGACTGTGCCACTCCTTGCTTCTCGAGTCCATCTTTTTAAGATATAATTTTCTGGTAAGAACTTAAAATTCATTACATCGAGCACCTTCAAAGCATGACCACATAAAATTCCTAATCTCTTAAACTTGTTGCAGTTACATGATACCATGTGATCGGTGGGATTGGCAATAACTTGAAAACACTTATTCAAATCAGAACTACTATCCAACTTACTAACTCCAACACTAAACTCTGTTGTTAACTGGCCCACATTGCTGGACCGTATAACAGCCCCTATAGAGACCTCCCATTCTTCTTGAAACATCTCAAAAATCTTTGGCGTATATATCACAGCAGCTTGCTGAAGTATTGGAACATCTACCTTTACTCTTGGTAATTTCTATCGCATTTCATATTCTGATACTCTCTCTTTGTCACGCTTTTGCAAAAGAACTCTCTCAAAGTGTTTAAAAAAACTGATTATGTCCATATTCCATTTTAGACAGCTTTTTAAATCCTTGTTGAAGCTTTCACTAAGTTGTGTGCTCCGCATGCCTAATGTATGTACATTCTTCATATAACATTCAGCCCATTTCTCTTTTACACAGAAAATAAAATTCAACCAACTCTCTCTAGTACCTCTATTTCTCCTGACATTTTCTTCATTATGTTCCTTGCAATCAATATTGCTTATCACCTCATTTTCACTGGCCTCACTCCTTCCTCGCACCTTACTTAGCAAAGAGCTAAAAGCAGCTTCAAATTCATTTTCATTTTCATAGTCATACATGCACGCTTTGAAGGCCTTGAGAATTTCCTTCCCTTGTAAAGTCGGGTTAGGCTCATTTTTCTTCTTCTTTGTCAGGTTCTTAATCGCATTCTGACATATGTGCCAAGTGCACAATCCATGATACGTGTTCGGTAATACCTCTTTAAGTGTTGTAGCCATTGCTTGGTCTTGATCAGTAAAAATGGTTTTTGGATACTTCCCATTGTGAGTTTCTAAGAATGTTTGAAACAACCATTTAAATGAATCGACAGATTCATCATACAAAAGGGTGGCTCCAAATACTACGATCTCTCTAAAATGATTAAACTCGACGAATACACCTAAAGGTCTAAATTGCTTGTTTGTGTTATATGTCGTGTCAAATGTAATCACATCACCAAATTGGACATAATCAATCAACATCTTTGCATCAGCCCAAAATACATTTGTAATTTGTCCATTATTGTCTAATTTTTCAGTATGTTTAAAGGACCAATTTTCTGAAGTTTGGTTAGAGAAATACCGCATCATGCTTTCAGCTTCACCACAAACCAAATTTCTTCTACGCTTATCTCTTAGATAATTTAGATGATCTCTTTTAGAAAAAGGAAGGTTCAATGAGCCACCGACTTCTCTCCCCATCAACTCGTATGCTTCTTTTGGTCGAATCCCCGAGTCATCAGCTAGATCGATAATCACACCATGAGGTTCTGAAACTTTACGTTGTGATGGCATTAAACCAACAGCTTCAGGTTGGTGCATAGGATGGTTATGATCACCACAAAATCCGTATATTATGTATTTGTTGGTTTGTCTACACAAGCTAAGAAAAATGCCAACCGGGCAATCTGTTCGGGTCTCAGCTCGGGGATTTTTTACTTCACGACTTCTCTTGTCTGTAGTGCGATGACCTTCATTTCCACAAACAAAACCTCTTGATGTAATTTCTCCTTTTTTGCTTACATTTTTTGAATGCTTTCGAACATGAAAACCCTTTAATCCTCCATAGCCAACCCAAAAATTCCATGCTTCTTCTAAAGTTTCAAAGATCATTCCAACATGAGGAGTTGAATCAACGTACTCTATTTCATTAAGAAATTCCATCTTGAATGTGAATTTTTGAGAGCTTAAGAGGAAAAATATTTGTGGAGAGTTTCGTGAGAAAGAAGAGAATTTGGTGGGAAGTTCATCAGAGAGACAGAGAGAGTATTTGGTGGGAATTTGGGACACAATCTCTAATTCGCGCCAAAGTAGTTGCACGTGAGAAGAACAGAATGATGCACGTGAGCAAAAATGAAGAAGGGGCAGACCAAATTTGCATTAAATAAAAACCAAAATTTGAGGTACGTTGATTAAATTTCAAGGAATGAGATGAGAGAAGAGCAGGACACTGCTCTTTACCCATAAGAGCAGCAGATACGGATCCTGTTAATGTATCCAATTGTACCTACATTTTATACGGGTCCACACCGGAACGAAATCTGACAGGAAACGAGAAAAAAAACGAAGGGGAGATCAGAGGAAAGCGAAAAGTAACAGGAAACGAGAAGAAACAATGAGCGTGATCGACCTACTGACGCGTGTCGATGCGATATGCAAGAAGTACGACAAGTATGACGTGGAGAAACTCAACGCCAACAATGTCTCCGGCGATGACCAATTCGCGCGCCTCTTCTCTTCCGTGGAGTCCGACATTGAGACCGCTCTCGAGGTAGGTTTTGATCCGTGTTGTCAGATCTTAAAACTGTCAGGTTTTGTGAATTTTGGTTGATTTTTTGGGATTTTTGTTTCCGGGTGTAGAAATCGGAAATGGCGGCTAACGAGAAGAATAGAGCAACTACTGTTGCATTAAATGCGGAGATCCGGCGCATCAAGGCCCGACTCATGGATGAGGTGCCTAAGCTTCAGAGATTAGCGCTTAAGAAGGTACGAATGTGCTATTATTATTGTTAGATCTGATTGATGTTGTGTTGTTTAGCTGCTGTCTATTGTTCAGTTGTTCTGAGATGGAGAGATGGAGATTGAGTGAGGTGTTGTTTCTCCTCAAGTGAGGTTGGAGTACTAAAATTTCTTTCTGATTATTTATGAAATATTATAAATAATATTTGCAATTTTAATTGTAAATTATTTCTTTCAGAGAGCATATATAATGTGATTGATGCCTTGTTGCTTAATTTCAGTGGAACGTTCTTTAGCTGATATACCTGCAATACTGTATAAAGCTGTTAGAATAACTGAAAAATTCAATATTTTATTATAAATTTTTTTATTGCATTCTTTCTTGTAAAGTTGGAAGGTCGATGCTTTGCTTAAATTTTTTTTTACATTCTAGTTATGTGCCCTTTAAGTGCGACGGTACAAATGAACACCATGACTTGCTACCATATAACTAGGTTATTGGACCGTAACCCCAATGCATTTCCATTAGTTAATGCTTCATATGCTTCGAGTTTATGATAGGTTAAAGGCCTGACAAAAGAAGAGCTGGCAACAAGAAACGACCTGGTTGCAGCATTGCCAGAGAGGATCCAGTCAATACCAGATGGTACCGCCCAACCGAAACAGTCGGGAAGCTGGTTTGGTTCTGCTCCCCGCCCAACCAATGAGATTAAGTTTGACTCAGGTTCTTACACTTTTCATGTAGAGCCTTTTAACTAAGTTGCTATTTTCCTTCTTTGTTGTTATTTTTATTTTGAAATGAGATAAATAGTAGGTATATGAAACTCATATGCTCATGTACTTATTAGGATAGTCTGTCAAGCGTCATAGTGAGCTATTTACTCTGTGGATAGTGTTATGTACTTTTCTCATATCCATGCAGATTAGAATTTTGTTTTGCTTTTGAGCAATATGTTCCGCTATTTCAACAGTTAGATGTGTGTTTTGTGGTACAAGGTTACTGTTTTCAACTTTTCATTCATGCACAGTGAGTCATGTATAATCAATTTCTAGAAGCCTCTTTCCTTTGCCACAAAAACCATGTCGCCATGTCTGATAAATGCAACTTAAATAACTGTTGTCAGTTCTAGATTATAACATTCCTTTCCATCTATATACGATAGTCTCTCGCATTGTTCATGATTAGTAGAATTTATGATTTAGGTAGCATTCACTTGGTCATTTTTCACCAAGAAAGTAGCAATTTTTTTTCCAATTATATATAGATGGAAATTTCGAGAGTGACTACTTCCAGCAAACTGATGAGTCTAATCAGTTCCGGCAAGAGTATGAGATGCGCAAGATGAAACAGGCAAGTACTTCCTTTTCTGGCCTGCGGTACCGTACCAGCTGTTTTGTCAAGACAACTGGTATGTCACAGAAAACATTGACCCGGACACTTAATTCAAGTGAGGCTGAGTAGGATCCTGACCTTTATTTTATTAAAATGCTGATATCATATCAACCAGGCTCAGTATCCTTATATAGTCAAGTTACCGAAAGTCTGAAACAATTGCAGTTGCTCGGATGTATCAATTTCCCAGTTTGCACCGTTTTGTAATACAAGAACTGCTATGTATTCTAAATGACTTCCAAAGATATTTGAATACTTGTATAATTGAAGTCTTTTTGTTTTCTTACAGGACCAAGGACTAGACGTTATTTCTGAAGGCCTTGATACTCTAAAAAATATGGCTCATGATATGAATGAGGTCAAAATATCTATGTTACTTCATTTTTGTTAAATTTTATCTTTTTAGGTGATCACCACTGATGTAAATGTGTGATAACCAGGAAATGGATAGACAAGTGCCTTTGATGGATGAGATTGACACAAAGGTATAATTTTCCTGCCCCTACATTACTTTTGGAAGCAACCTGATAATTCTCCTGTCCCTACATTACTGATACTTTTGCAACGTGGTTTATTTATTTTCTTGATTGGGTGTAGGTGGACAAAGCAGCTTCTGACTTGAAAAATACCAATGTCAGACTGAAGGAGACTGTTAATCAGGTAAACCTTCAGCGTAGTATATTTTTCCCATGGTTTAAGATCGACACGTTAATTATAGTGTTACTTAGTCCTGTTATTTTTTCTTATTGTTGTGCAGCTGAGATCAAGTCGCAATTTTTGTATTGATATTGTTTTGCTATGTGTCATTCTGGGTATTGCTGCTTACCTATACAAGTAATGTTCTTGTTTTAATTACTTTTTCTATCCAAGTGCACTTACATATTTCCATTGTGCTATGGTGAAAACATTTCTTGTTCTGATATATTTTCTGATTTTATTTTGTAGTGTATTGAAAAAATGATGATGTGTGATGATGCCACACACAAACCCCATCATGATGGATTTTCTCGAGTGCCTTACTTTCCTTGATTCTTATATATTAATATCCTTGATTCCTTTTCCTTTTTTCTTTTTTTCTTTTCTGTACAATCCCTCTTGCAATTGTATGTTTAGACTACATTTATGACTGGTTCTTCCTGGAAATATTGTAATGATGTGCCTATTTCAGTAGTACACCAAGGCTGTATCAGTGTATCTACCATCCAATTAAGATTGGATGGCTCATTGCTTCTATTCTTAGCACTCGTCAAATTAATTGACTAAATTATCAGGTAGAGTGGCAACATCAAATGGTCCCTTTTATTCGTCTGACAGAGCTGAAGAACCTAACTCGTTGGAACCGGGTCTTTTTCATACACACACAGTTAGCCAAGAAACGGTGGTCGCTCTGTTGAAACGAGAGATCATTATCACTCTCATGTTTTCAGGTATTGAATTACAATTTGCATTTGCACGTCCATTTCTTTCCTTTCCAATTTACTTTCCTCTGTCCCATGCAATCATGAAACTTTCTTTTGATACGTCTCATGTACGTGGATCTAATATTCCGTCATCATCCATTACTGATTAAATAAGCAAGTCCTGAAGAGTCAAAGTACCCATTGTTTTTTAAGAGGCTCCTCTAGTGTAGGTTTTCTCCATTAAAGATCAGGCCAGGTATTTTACCCCATAAAACTGAAAACACAAAACCAATGAAACAGTGTAAAACATTTAAAATAGTGACACAACAATAAAAATAATAACAAACCGATTGCAACACTCCTTTTTTTTCATTTTGTAAGAATTTAACTAAGGATTAGCAAGTGAAGTTGTGCAATCCATCCCTGCACACAGAATAACTAATATTCTAGCGCGAAAAAAGAGAAAAAGAGGGAAAAGGAAAAGTAAAATTTTGGGTTTCTTATTTCAAGTTGAAAGTTAAAACAAGATCTTTATCCTTTATGTCTAAATATGGTTAAATTAGCGATGGTTTCACATCTCGGTACTTGATTATACTAGTCTAAATCCTTTATGATCTACTGTCCTAATTATTCTAAGTTCTTGTAATTCTTCTCTTAGCACTTAATACAATTCGTTAAAACAATTAGGTAAAACCTGCAATCAACAAACGTCATGTTTCAGTACTTAGTTTATTTATTATCCTAATTTCTATGGTCAAGATCTAACATTAAATTTCTTAATTGCAAATATTTAATTCTAAGAAATGCAATTTGATCAAAATCGCAAACAATTCAAATAGAAAGCAAGTCATAAACAAATCTCTGAAAATCTATGTTACTCGGATACTTCAAATATCTTACCGCATCTGTATTCGATACGATTCTCGTGCGATACTTTATGTGATAACTATAGTGTTTTTTTAGTCGTTGCTTCCTCGCATTGTCGTAAAGTTGAAGTCACTTCTCTTCAAAAGACATATTACTCCTGCATCTTATTCTCTCTTGTGCATAATAATAGTTTTTATTATATATCTTCACTTATATATTATTTTTCAATGTATTAAATTATTTTTTTAATTAAAATTTAATATATATTTAGCCGCACCCGTATTTAAGATTTTTTAAAATTGCCGTATCGCCGCACCCTTATCGTATCGGATACGATACCCGCATCCGCACTCGTGCAACATAACTGAAAATATACTTACATTTTCAGAATTTTCGATTTTGAATGGTACAGAACAAATTATCCCTAAAAATAAATATGACTGTAGTGTATGTAAGGCGCAATTAGTATTTCAAAATACCTTTTTTAGTTTGCTTAATATAATCATATTTTACAATTTAATTAATTTAAATATTATTTTTTTACTTAATTCCTTTTTTCAAAATGAAGATTGCCAACTAACTCTGTAAAAAAAATTGGATATTGTTATCTGCTAATAAATGGGATCTCTCCTTTGTAAACTACGAATAGTTTATTTCCATACAGTATTGTCCCAACCATCTGACATATTCACACTTCATTAAAATCATGGCATGGAGTCATGGACAAAGCATGCAGTTCGGAGTTACAAAGTACCCAATAAGATCAAATAAAAAAAGTCATAAAAGGATGAGAGTATCAGACGTACCCAACAGTTCAAAAATAAAAATGTTGCTGCCCAGGATCGAACTGGAGACCTTCAGTGTGTAAGACTGACGTGATAACCACTACACCACAGCAACTCATTGGACTGTATGAGAAATAATTAATATTTGTCATTACCGAACGATATGAGAAAACGAAATTATCTATTTATTTTCCATTGCATATGCAACATTGCTAAAAAAATAGAAATAAATAAACGACTACACTATCGTTTAGTTGACACCTTACCTCTCGTATTAATAGCATCCGATCATTCGATCTACACTCAGATGCACACTTCTTGCAAAAGGAACAAAGTACACTTCACATCCTCCAAGTAAATTAATAGTTTGCTCGTTGGGTTTTCTTTTTAAAGCTGTAAAGTTCTAATAGACACAGCAGCAGCATAGATTACATTGCCACAGGAGATCAACAGGACTAGCATTAATTACATACTGTTAGATTAGTTAGTCATTAGTAGGGGTGTAAGTCCAATCCGACTAACCCGATTAATCCAACCAATCCGACCAACTCAATTCGAAAAAATGCGGATTTCGATTTTTTATGATCGATTACGGTTTTTATTTTGTCGAACCCGACATCTAATACGTGAGTACGGATTGTAGAATAAAACGTGGGTGAAACCCAACCCGATATTTTACATTTAATTAGACAATTATACTGCTAGTAATATAGTTTTTTATTCGATTTCCGTCACAAGCTTATATGTATATTTCTTGTCAAACTTCTTAATTTTAATTTTTAGTACGAACTGACGTCAATGTGTTATTTAAATTATTTTTACTTTTGTATCATTAAAAAAATTGTGTGAAATATTGAAGTTTGTGAAACCCGCAAAATCTGACCGCCTAAATAAAATAAGAATTCTATGATTTTTATTTTTGGTTGGTTGGTTACGGGTTGAAAATATTACAAACCGAATGACATCTAACGAGTTGAAAATCTATACGAAACCCGACCAACCCGACCCATTTACACCCCTAGTCATTAGAGAGTTAATTAGTCATTAGTCTTCCTATATATATGTACAAAGGCATAACAGATGTAATCAAGCAATTCAATCAATAAAATCAGATTCTATCTTCTTTAATCTCTGCCTTCTTTATCGAGTTCTTTATGGTATCAGAGCTCCCTGGCTCACGCCATGGAAACTCCAATAAACCTATCCCAAAATTCCCAAAATTCTCTTGATTCAACAGCAACTACTGAGAATCAGCAAATCCTTTTAGCCACAGAAGCAATTATCCCGATTACAGTTTCAATTTCTACAAAATGAAACCACACAAATTACTTAACCTGGAAATCGCAGATTACCTCGATTCTCCATGGATATAATCTCGCAAAGTTCCTTGATCAAGCTCCTCCACCAGCAACCAGAGAAACATGAGGTGTTCTTGTTGTTAATCCCGAGTTCTCGAGGTGGCACTGCCAGGATCAGATGATCCTTGGTTAGATTCGATCGTCGCTAACCGAAGCAATCCAAGCCCAGGTTGCATCCTTCTTGACTACCTCGAAGGTGTGGTCGCATCTACTCTCGGCTTTCTCCTCTTCCTCAAGAGCTCGACTCCAGGATCTGCGCCGACAACTCCAAAACATCAGCAAAGGGGCTATGACTTGTACCGACTACCTCAACAAGATTCGACAGTTGGCTGATGAACTCGCCTTCGTCAACCACGATCCGAATAATACTTGCCTTGGCAATATCCAAAGGATGGCAACTAAAACAATTGGACGTCCAAAATGCATTTTTGCATGGAGATCTGAACGAAACAGTTTACATGAAACAATCGCCCGACTTTGAGGATACATCACGACTTCATCATGTTTGCCTTTTGTCCAAATCCTTATATGGGCTCAAACAGTCCCCTCGAGCATGGTTTCACAAACTTAGCGAAGCTCTACTATCCTTTGGTTTTCGCTCTTCTTCTTATGACCCATCTCTCTTCATGGCACATCATCAAGGTCATATTCTTATTATACTTGTGTACGTGGATGACATTATTCTTACCTCATCTCATGACAATGCAATCTCTACTTGCATTTCCTTCCTTCAACAAAAATTTGCTCTCAAAGATTTTGAAACTCTTCACTATTTTTTGGGAATTGAAGTACTTCATACTTCATCGGGAATTCATCTCTCTCAAAGGAAATACATCAGTGACCTCTTACATCGGGCCAAGATGCATGATTCAAATCCTTGCTCCACACCAATCTTCACATCAACCTCTCTTTCTAAGTTCGATGGTAACAATTTTGGAGATCCTCAACTATATAGGAGCATTGTGGGTGCACTTCAATATGCAACCATAACCCGACCCGTTCTTTCCTTTGCCGTGAATAAAGTATCACAATTCATGCATTCACCCAAAACCACACACTGGATAGCAGTCAAAAGAATCTTGAGGTATCTTGCAGGCTCTCTTACTCATGGTCTTTTCTTTCGACCAAACACCAACTTCAGCATTCATGCATGCCTACAGTGATGCAGATTAGGGTGGGTGTCCCGATGATCGCAAATCAACCTCAGGATTTTGTATATTTTTAGGCTCCAATCTGGTCTCATGGAGCGCTAAAAAGCAACAAACTGTTTCTCGATCTAGCACCGAAGTAGAATATCGAAGCTTAGCCACTACATGTGCCGAACTCATGTGGGTGCAATTTCTACTCAAAGAACTTCATGTTCAACCTACTTCTCTCCCCCCCCCCCCCCCATACTTTGGTGTGACAACATTGGAGCAATATTTCTTGCCTCAAATTTCACGCTCGCACAAAGCACATTGAGATAGACTATCATTTCATTCGAGACCAAGTGACCTCTAATCAACTATTGGTTCGATATCTATGCTCAAAGGACCAGTTAGTCGATACCTTTACAAAACCACTATCTACAACACGTTTCGAACATATTCGAGACAAACTGAAAGTGATTCGACCACCTTCAGTTTGAGAGAGAGTAATAGACACAGCAACAACATAGACTACATTGGCACAGAATACCAACAGGACTAGCATTAATTACATACTATTAGATTAGTTAGTCATTAGTCTCTCTATATATAAAGGCATAACAGATGTAATCAAGCAATTCAATTAATAAAATCAGATTATGTCTTCTTTAATATGTCTTCTTTATCGAGTTCTTTAAGTCCTCTCTTATTTAACGGGACAAATTAAACTTAACATCTTCCAGAAAATAATATACTTTTTTTCTTTTCATTTTCGCCTCCACGAAACGAAGTTCAAGAAAATAAATGTTAATAAAGAATCATAATATTGATTTGGAAAGGTACGACAACTGGAGGGATAATAAACACGAGCAAAATTTCGAGTACACTAGAAGGCAAGTGCATGCACCGATGCACGTGAAAACAAATGACAAGTCAAGAGAGTTCATATCACTTGAAATACTCTCAAGAATAGAACTTAACAGATCCTTTCACTGTGGCAGTCACATGACGCACTTTAATACTTTATTTATCTCTAATGCGTTTGGGCCCTCCTATTTTGGGACCCGGATCTGCTGTAGCGCGCTACAGCAAATAGACGGTTCGGATCGATCATCAATTTTGCGATTGATCGTCAGAGATGAAAATCAGGAGGGCCTTTATACTTTGGCACGAATTTTGATGCAATCAGTGAAAATCGAACGATCCAGATGCTGCACTATATCGTCCCGCGCAGCACCAGATCCCATTCCGCTATTTTGAGGGCAGAAATTTCAATTTTCATATATATTTATGGAAGCTTGTAGCCAAACACACTCACACTTATTCCGCTTTTACGCGAATTCGAACCCATGCCCTCTTAGTAAAGAATTCTTATTTTTTAAAATGATTAGTTTTTCAAAATAGAAATTGACAGTTTTTGTGTGTTGGTACTGTAGCAGTTACTGTGCGGACAAGATAACGACGATGTAGCATCGGTGAGAATTCAGAAGGACCACTGCTCATTTCTTTGAAGTATTTCAAGAGATGTGGATTCCTTCGTAAAAGAGCTTGTGCCTCTCCATCTACGCTTAATTACCTTCTTATTTTGCTTAACGAAATGTTTATCTTTTGTTATAGAATGCTAATTGGCAGTGATTTCTTTATATGAAATGAAGCATAAAAGGGATTTAAGAGAAAGCTTAATGCATTTGACCCAATGTTTTTAAAACCAGACCGAACCGGCGATTGAACTGAAAAAACTCGAAACCCGTCAACTGTCCGGTTCGGTTCAGTTCAAAGATCGTGTGTGTTGGAAAACCAGAAAAAATCCGAGTTAATTAACGGTTTTGTGTTGAAAATCAATCGAACCATAAGAAAAAAACCGGTTTAGATTTTTGCGAACTTATACTCACATGTGACTTGACTCTTCTTTTGATGCTTCCTCTTTATACTTTGCATGTCTAACTATTTTATATTGAAAACAAACAGATGGGAGTTGGACACATGAGCATTCAACTCAACTACTCAAATATTCAACTAAGTTTGATAAAAATCTGCACATTAATCCTACATCTTATAATATTATCAATATTTTTAATTATGTATATGGTATGATATAATATATGATATAAATCACACAAATTAGTTGAATACGTTCCTTTGTTGCAATATGATAATATTTGTTGCATTTTTAATTATTTGAAATATCAACAATTGACTTGTTAAATTTTTACTTGAATCAACATTTGTTTATTGATTTTATAAATTTGGTGTTTTTAAAATGTTATTTTTCATCTAATGGAAAATAAATTTAATTAATTTGATATATAAACTTTATATGTATTTACTATGAGTATTAAAAAATCAGCGGTTGAACCGGTTGACCCAGCGGTCCGACCAGTGAGTCAGTGACCCACTGAATTGAAGTTTAACCGGGTCGACGTCCGGTCCGATTTTAAAAACATGGATTTGACCAGACTCATTGAAACTTCGAAATTTCTTTGTGATCGCTGCCAATTCAAATCAGATATAGAAGAGTTGCATATCTGCTGTATGACAAGCATTTCACCACTAACTAATATTTATTATCCTCTTTCATAAATCATAATTATGACACAGGAAGAATCAAATATAAGTTTTATCTACAAATAGAAATAAATTAGCATCAAACAAAAAGTTATTTACAAACGCTAGATTTATGTGAACTAGTTTAAAACGCTTATATAGAAAATTGTTCAAACTAGAAAATGAATCCTCAAATGAAATATTTTTTCTGAAATTAAACTCGAATGTAAATTATATAAATTCACATATATGCACTTAAATTTAACTAAACATTACATGAATTTTCATTCAAGACGGTATTCCCATTCTTAAAAAGTTGTCATGACTGAATTCTGAAGATTATATATTAAAAAAATAACTTCTGGCACCACTGGTTCATGTCATATTTGTTCTGAGATATAAATTGTTTTTACATTATTTTCTTTTTTATGTTGTAGATAGCTTCTTGTAATTTTTAAGATCACAATCCACTTCCAGTGATCAAATTAATATGATATATGAGGGCGTGGTATTCATATTTTCTTAAAAAGACAATTTGGAGAATTATATAGAAAAAGTTGGCCCCCCCAAGTTTATTAAATTTAATTTCAAGAAAAATAATGTATGGAATCAATATAAACGGTCGAACTAACACATTTTTCTATTATAAAAGTTATCACAATGTACATATATATTATATGGTATATATGCAGTAAAAAAATTCATAAACTTATGTTTGTAGTTTATACAACAAAACCAAAAAAATAGAAATTATTTTTTCAACATATTTTGGACTTCGAATGCCTTTGAAGCCAGGATAGTATTTGTGAAAATAATTAACATAGGACATTGTAAATAATATGATTTTACATTTTTAATCTTGCCTGCATGGCTGCATTCATGTATTTCTATTTTAATATTACAATCTTGTATCTTCATTATACTATTTTTTACATACCTCGCGAAAACCTGTTTTGATAGTTAAACCAAGAATTGAGGGCACTTTTCTTATTATAGTTGAATTGAATTAAAAGCTTGATGCATGCAGAAAAGGATGAGCAACCGAGTTAAAAAAATTAAAAATGTTGCTGCCCAGGATCGAACTGGGGACCTTCAGTGTGTAAGACTGACGTGATAACCACTACACCACAGCAACTTGTCTGTTGAACTTCTGAATAGTGTTGAGATTTCCATCTGAAGTTCCCATTTCACGGATGAATGAATTGGAAGGATTCGCGAATATCTTCATGCGTGGTCGGAAATTGATACTTTCGGAATTACATAACACCACAGCAAATATCTTTTCCTAATCAATATGTATCTCCTTGTTCTTTAGAGAGGAAGGAAGAGACAGTTTCGTAATTTAATGGCTGTAGTACCAAAATGCTGCGCATGCACCTGTCATGGACCCACCAGTCGGTACCTGAAGCCACACGACCTGCTCTTTTCCTCTATATCTCTCTGTGAGTGATCCCTGTTCTAACTGTTTGTATCTCCTATTTTTTTTTTTTTTTTTGTGCTATGTAATCACATGCTCATAACATGTTTGATGAAACGCTTGTTAGATGGAAATGCCAAGTCAAGAACCATGGCCTTAGTGTTACCAGAGGAAGGGAAGCAGCGTCATATTGGCAGTGTAAAAGCATCTGTTTGTTTATCTACTGATGCAATACAATCAAAGGTAATTTATGAATTTCATTTCTTTCTTGTTTCAACTGTCCACCAAAAATAAAAATAAAAAGAAATAATTGCTTTGATTTCAGGCGAATTTTTGTGTTAACCCTCTTCTTGAAGAGAGCACCCCTGGCGCATTTCAATTTGGTGTATTGATGGAAAGCCCCAATGAAATAGAAGAAATTTTAGGCAGTGATAAATTGGAACTCTTGGAGAGAGATATTCCAGTACAGAAAAAGCAGCTAGGGACCTTGAAATTGTTTCATGATTATCTCTCACGAAATCTTGCATCAACACCTTCTCTACCAGAATTTCTACAATCAGAGGTACCATTGGAGAATCCAAAGGACAATGTAACGATTGTTAGAAGCGCAAAGAGCCAAGAGAGGAAATTAAAGAGAATAAAAGGATTACACAAGAGAATGACTGATTCCGAGCCATATAATTTTATAGATGTTAAGAAATCACAAAAATGCCAAAAGCGGATTCTTTCATTTGCGTGGAGAACTGTGAAACACTTTACTTCTGAAGAAGAGTGTGAATTTGCGGAGGGTATTAAGGTAATAAGCTAAATCTTTTTTATTTATTTATTGCCCGTAGGCTTACAACACACACCCACAAACAAAGCAGAAAATAAAATTGAAACCACAGTCCACAGCACCCCCCCCCCCCAAAAAAAAAAAAAAAAAAAATAGCCCCCACTAGAGCTTGAACCCCAACCTCCCCATGGAAGTGTTGTGCCTTACCACTGCACTAGGCAGGGCTTGGCAGGTAATAAGCTAATCTGCCATTTGTTACAGTGCTAAAACCAAGTGTTACTAGCCTATATATACCACTACTGGACTGATTGTCAGAAACTTAATAGTACACTCTCAGTTTAACACTGCTACAGCACTACCATTTGAACAAAGAAAACTAAGGACTAACTAGCAAACCAAAAATAATACACAAGGGAAATCAACTCCAGTACCAGAAAACATAAGTTAATAAGAACCCAAATAAAATCGACCATGGTAATTAGTGCATATGTAATTTGTTTAGTTTAACAGAAAATAGATTACCTTTCTAGGTAGCTTCTGAACTTGAGAGGATTCGTGAGGTGATAGAAAAGGAGATAGGTCAACCTGTTAGCTATGCTGACTGGGCAAAGGCAGCTAAAATTGATACCGGAACACTGAGTCAACAATTGTTGCATGGTTCCTATTGTAGAGATCAACTTGTACTGTGTCTGCAGCCATTGGTAAAATACCTTGTCAAGAAGTATATAGGAATTGGAGTTGCCCCTGATGATCTATTACAGGTCCACTTTATTCTTTTTGAAAAAGTTCTCTAAAATTTGCTGCTGTATCGGCTTTCTCTGTTAGAACTAATGACTATTTACTCTTTAACTGAATTTCTTCACACATTATTGTACAGTGGTAACATAACTATGATGGAATAGCCGGATATAAATAATTTGTTATGAAATCCATCAATGGATGCATTGTTCTATCTATTTTACTTTGAAAGACTGCTGGATCTTTTGTTCTTTTTCATAGGCAGGGAATTTGGGCGTGTTGAAAGGTGCTGTTAAATTTGACAGAAAAAAGGGACGCAAATTCTCTGTTTATATTAGACATTGGATCAAAAAGGCTGTTTTTGAGCAAATAGCTCAGAATTCTAGAATATTCAGGATGCCAGTAAGTACCTGTTATGAATTGTGATGAAAAATGTGGAAAACCAACATGTGATAAAATAAGCACAAAAATGAAACTGATGTTGCGTCTAGCTTCTACCCTGTATTACTCCTGGTTAGTAAAGTAAATTGACATTTTCAGGGTTTGAGAAGTGACACCCAAACAAATAAATTGCTAGGTTTAGCTTAAAGTCGAATTCCCTACTTCCGTCACAGTGTATATCACACCATAACTTGTCCATGCAAACATGAACTGTCATGTGTTTATGCTCCAATTGAATTTTGCTGAAATTTTGAAGAATAAAAAGAAAAAGGAGAAAAGAAAGAAATAAAAAGAAGCCTTATGCAAAGACATTCTGTGCTTGACAGAATATGCTTTACCACCATACTTGTCTAGAGACCAACTGTTGTTTGCAAAATCACTCTAATATTGCTTCTATTCATGTAAACCAATTGTAGAAGTCTCAAGCAAATCATTTACATTGTTTTCAAGATTAGGGCAGAGGGTATGGTTCAAAAGATAGAAAAGGCGCAGAGAGAACTCCGTTTCAATTTAGGGAGGCATCCAAAAGATGAAGAGACAGCTAAATTTACCGGTTTTACGTTGGCCAATGTTAGATTGGCTAGGAGATGTTCTCGGTCTATTAGGTCTTTGGAGCAACCTATTGGACATGAGTCACCCATGACACTAAAGGTGACACCTTTTCTTTATTAAATTTCAAATTTGAACCATTTCTCCATTAGTTCGGAAAAGAATGTGATGTGAAGCAAAAGTGTGGATCAAAACAGTAAAACAAGATGGTAATTCAACTTTTTTATAAGCATTGACAAAACACCAAAATTTCGCTTTCTCAAGTTGGTGCCAACTGCTAAATGGTTTGGCTCAGATTATACTACTCACTAATTTGATAGAAACTTACATGGTACTGTTTATGAAACATTGAGGAATATAGCCAATAGCTTTTAGCTCTAATAAATTTTCTGGGTTTTGTTTTTGTGATGGGCCTAATTAGATATTTGCCAGCACTCTAAATTCAACTTCCTGAACCATTTTTCTCATAATTGCAGGATATAATTCCAGACAAATCTGAACCAGGGTCTAGTTCTATAAAGAGAAAGCAATTGAAAGACGGACTTCTATTTATCTTGGAGGAATTAAATCCAAGAGAAAAACAAATAATAGCACAAAAATATGGCCTTAATGATGGCACATGTAGATCAGTGGAGGAAATTGGGAAGCATTTCAGTGTGAGCAAGGAGTGGATAAGAACCATAGAGAATGGTGCCATTGCTAAGCTAAAAAGAGATGAGAATATTAAAAACAATGTCAGAATACTTATGCGTTGTATAGAAACATGGTGTTGAGACTCACGTAAATAATAAGAATTACTATTTGTTTTTTATCTGTAATGTTTGATATTGTAAAGGCTACCTCAGTGTATTTGTTATTTATGTCTTGCTCATTTTTTTATTATGTAATAATTATAATTAAGTTTTAATACAAATTTAATCATACTTGTGTTAATTAGTTGCAACAGGATGTAGAAAGAGTAAGCAATAAAGAATATAGCACATTGTAATAAATAAGAGAGGGTTCAAGTGTAGTAAATCAAATTTATGCGTTAAATTTTGACTATGAAAGTAAATAATTAATATACAATTTACTATTTAGCATGCATTAATCCTACTGCCATGTCACTTTAACTATGAAAGAAATTATCCTTTTCTTAGAAAGATATAGCAATATTGATAACTTCCATTACATTGAGATTTGAGTTTGAAGACATATTTAACACGACGCCATTGAATTGGCCCAAATATTGTTCAAAACAAAAAAAAGGTGATGCTGACAGTTCCTAACCGCCCTCCACACGCGTCCTCATTAAAAAACAAAAGCAATTAATATTTTGTTCTGTCTGTTATGTTCGCTCATTTGCATGTCTTTATATTTAGATCTGAAATCTTTATATTTAAATTTGCAATAAGTGTTATGTCCGCTCTGTCGCTCCTAAGTTTTTATATTACTGTAAGTCTTTATATTAGAAATTTTGCAGTTATTTTCAGCAAATTTAAATATAAAGACTTGCATGCAATAATATATAGACTTTATTATTTTAATATAAATACTTGACTTTTTGCCTCCGCTTCAGTTTTGCTCTGCTCTGTATGCTTTGTCTGCTCTGCCCGTTTCCATGCATGTCTTTATATTTAGGACTAAAGTCTTTATATTACTGCAAGTCTTGATTTTTTTGCTGCATTTCTTTATATTAGAAAATTTTGCAGCAGTTTTTTAGCAAATTTAAATATAAAGACTTGCAGATAATAATATATAGATTTTATTGTTCTAATATAAAGACTTGCAACAATTATGCTACAAGTATTTATATTAGAAATTTTGCGGCTGTTTTGTTGTGAATTTAAATATAAAGACTTTAAACCTAAATATAAAACATGCAGTGGAGGGAATAGAGCGGACAAAACAGACATAACATAGCATTAATTATTTTTGTCTTCTAATGAGAGACATGTAAAGTGAACAGTTAAGAGGGACATTATATTTACTCAACAAAAAATAATATATGTGCTCGTACCAGGTAACAAAGTTACGGAAAAAACAAATAACTGACATTCAAATAATTATATATATTTATGTGGTAACTAGAACTGCAAGAAAAATTCGTAGTTCGTAATTCGATTCGAGAAAAGTTCAAAATTAGTTCGTTCGATTTTAGTTCGAAATTAATTTCAAATCGAATCAAACTAGTTTAAAATAATTTTGAATCAAACTCAAACTAGAGTCGGTTCGTTCGAAACTATTCGTGAACTAAAACAGTTCGAATCTTGAGAAGATCTTAACTGTCAGATGATATCGAGAATATTGATATATATATATATATATATATATATATATATATATATGAGAAGGGTTCATTAGCCTCCTTTTTTGTAGCCTCTGGTAGCCTCCACCATCAAAAGTCAAAACAAATGAAAATGATCGATCCAGACCGTTGAAAACATTCTTCGTACTAACATAGACTTGGAGATTAAATTTTACATTTTTTTTTATTTTTTTTACTATTTTATCAGATGGGTTGAAAATTGAATGTATGTAGATCGTTAGATAAATAAATTTTCAACCCCTCCGATAAAATATTAAAAAAATTCAAAAAAAATGTAAAATTTGGTCTCCAAGTCTACATTAGTATGGAGAATGTTTTCAACGGTCAAAATCAACTATTTTCATCGGTTTTGATGGCGGAGGCTACTAGAAGCTAGAAAAAAGGAGACTATGGATCCCTTCTATATATATATATATATATATATATATATCGTCTGTGCTACGAGTTTGTTCGAATTAATATCAAATCAAACTTAAACTTGACAGAATTCATTCAAATATTGTTCGTCAACTATATAGTTCGAATCTTGTTGTATTTTTCTCTCCCTTTCTCAACTATATTATGTACTTCACCTTCATTTACATCAGAGATAGTTGCTCTATTCATCTTTAATGTCAGTATCTTCATTTTCATTCATATAAACTCTAGTTGGTTGACATTCACTCTCTCATTGCCAACATCATCCTCTTCACCCTCTTCTAGATAATACACATCTTCTTCGTCATCTCATTTACTACTTTAAGGTCGGGCAGTAAGAAAATTTGTAGTTCATAATTTGTTCGAGTTCGATTCGAATCAATATCAAATCAAACTCAAACTTCACGCAGTTCGTTCGAATGTTGTTCTATTTCAAATCAAACTAATTCGAAATTGATTTCAAATCAAACTCAAACATTAACTAGTTTGTTCGAGTTCGATTCGTTTGTAGCCCTATTGGTAACTACAATCCAAGCGTATATACAGGGGCGGACCTATTTAGAGGCAAGCCCGGGCTTGATTTAAAAAAAAACACAAATTTTAGTATAGTTTTAGTTTTTTTCAGTGAAAATGGGCTTTTAATGATATTTTAGTGGATTTGTGCCCGAACTTGATCTCAACCTCGGTGTCCAGACCTAGTTGTGACCGAACTTAATTAAGCTCTAGATCCGCCCCTGCGTATATAAAAGTGTTACTCTTCATATCATATGTATGTACTGATGTACACAAAAAATACAACAATAAAGAAAACAAATTTAAAAAAAAAAAAAGCTAAAGGACATGATTTTTTTTTGCCAACCCCTAACTAACCAATTTTAACATCTTTCCCACTAAAATTGTTGATTCCACATTTGCCCTTATCAAGTGGAATGAATACATTTGACGACTTTTAAGAGAACACACCAAAAAATACCCTTTGCTATTATTATTACTACCATTATTACCTTGGTAGAGTAAGAAAGTTATAAATATATTACCTTCAGCAAAGGAAAGTGATACTTTCTCACAAATTGACAATGTGCAGATCCTGCATCAATACCAAGCCTTTTAAATTCTACCACAAATTGACAATGTGCAATTACTGGATCTGTTTTATTTTAGAAATGAAATTAAAGACATATGACCTGAAATTACTCGATATTGCATGTCAGTCTATGACCAAATATCATTAGTAGTTTAATTCATAACTTACATTATAACCTCAAAAAATCTCTTATTACCAAATTACTGAAGAAAGTGACAACAAGCTAATTACATTGCAAAACTGATTTGGATGTGAAAACCCAGAGACAACGATTGTTTTCAATCATTTTATTGTGGAAGAGCAATGGTCACCATTTTGCGGCATTTGAAAAAGCAAAAAGCTCAGGCCGGAGATAAAAATCCTAGTGATAGATCGAATTCATCTGAAATGCATTTATATGACGTTAATTTGTTAGTAAAATTAGATTATGATGTAGGCAAGATAGATTACATCGATTTACTAGTTGTATCACGTCAAGTCGGATCGGATCTGGTCGAGCTCGAATTTTTATGTGTCGCTACATCTCGAATTACGGGTCGTCTCAGGTCGGGTCGGGCTTGGGTCCTCATGTGTCGCGTCATCTCGGGTTACGAATTGGGGTTGCTCATGTGTCGCTTCGGCTCGGATTACTGATCATCTCGGATCGGTTCGGATCAGATTCGATTTAGTTTGACTTTATCAAAATTAAGATCAGGTTGAATTCAAATCGAGTCAAATCAGGCGGATTTCTTAGATCGAGTCGGTTTCGACCACCTCGGACCGACAGTGACCCGTCAGAACAGCCTGAATGAACTAGTTCCTGATCATACCAATTTCCTAATTCTCATGGAACACACAGAAAGTTAATAAAGAATTACCTCGTCAGAATTTGAAAAGCTCAACAACTCCTTTTATATAGGGGGATTTGGATATTGAGAATTGTCATCTCAAAATGAACTCTTAGATTAATGCCATCTGAAAACCAATTTATTTAGAAATTTGCCACATTTTTACAGTAACTATACAAGAATAATATAATTTTTGTTTCGATGTACTGTATTTTGAAATGTATTTTGATAATACCCAATCTGCCCTACTACCTCTTATCTCTTTCAATTGACGCCTCTACTTCTTCTGTGGTACTATGATCCTTCTTTTGTTCCCTTCCTCTCAACGGACACATCTCTCCTTGCTCTTCCCATTCGATCTTCTCCTTCCTCTTCCCATCAGTCAGTTTCAGCGCTGCTCGTACCTGTGCACAATCTGAGAAACTGAATGTGTCAGTCTCGCCTGAGTCCGATGTAATATCAATCCAGACGGTAACCAGTGACAGCGGTTGGGATTCATATGCATGGAGTCTCTAGACAATGCTCTCTGAGGTCAACCTTGTGATCCACAACTGTAATTTGAGGAAGGAGAAGATACTTAAGTATCAAATGTTGCATAATACCCAAAAGAGTACTTTGAGGTAATGGTTTTCATCCATGTCAGGTTCAAAAGTGTTTGAAGTTTGTGACGACTGAAAAATAGAACCGTATTGTCTTCCTTAGCATGTATTGCCACATGAAGTTTGATATAAGGTAAAGAAGTTTAGAGAAGAAGATAGAATTTGGGAAAATTTCAATTCATTTCATCATGATGAGTACAAGTATTGAGGGCTATTTATAAGCCTTGATTTACAACTGTCATACAATCACAGCCACACATTTGTAACCAAACGCATTGAAGTTTCTGTGCTTGGTCTTCTCCATTCGAGCAGCTATTGGAATTGTCCAGTTCTTCAGATTTCAATGCTTTATCATAAGGTCCGCCACTGAAAAATATGAACCGTATTGGTGTTTTGTAATGGCATCAATCTAAATTTTTCTTTTATATAAGGTCCGCCATAGATTTGATATAACCATCTCGCGGATACCATGGTTCTATAACTGAAATCGACAACCCTTCAAAATATTCATCTTTACTGTAAATGCAATAATATTTCAGTTCCTTCTGCCCCTCAGATATAGGGTATTTGGCTTTTGCTAACATACATGTATGGAGATTTTGGAGGGTGATGTGTAAGAATATATTTATACAGATATAAATTAATGAAAAATTAAGTGTGAGTACCTGAAATGTAATTGAGGACACTGATGCTTAGCCTACTTGTGGAAACGGAGAATTGCGGATATCAGCTTAAATGGAAGTAGCTCACTCTTGTATCAACACATTAAAAAAAGCAAATATTTTTCATAGTTTCGACAAAAGTATACATTCACTATCATATGGCATGGAAGAAAAGGAATATTGTAATAGAGAAAATAATTGTAGTGGCATCCTTTTATGTCACTGTCAGTCTGTCACAAACTTATTTCAAATATCAATTCAATTAAAAGACAAATTATATATTCTGCGAACTGATCATAAACCAGCTTTCATAAGAGTGACTGGAGGGTGGATCTACAGAGGGTGTTTTGGAGAAGCGAGATGCACATATATCAAAGCTATTGCATAGAAAAGAGTCTGCACTGCACAGTTCAGGACGACACTAGATAAGAATCCACCTGAGCACATATTATAAGAATATGAGAGTGGAAACAGGTTTTCAGGCAGAAATCATACCTAGTAGGTGTGTTTGTAAAAAAGGGACCTATATTAGATACATTCATCGATATGCGCATCGTTTTGCATGTTAGACGAGTTATTATGCATATTAAATTTGTCGATATGTATGTTATTTTTGTACTGAAAAATAATTATGCATGTTAAACATTTTGTTATATATGATTGTTTAAAAAAATGTACATACATTTAATATACATATTAAATACATAACAAAGCGCCTCTGCGCCGACTTCCGTTGCTCTCTCTCCTCATCGATGCGCCTTCTCTTCTCGTCGTCTTTTCTTCGCAATAAAACTAAGCAATTACTTCTCTCAATCATTTTGTTTGCCTTGCAGTGAATTGCCTCTCTATGCTTGCGGATGAGAAGGCTAGCGAGATCTGCGTCTCCATCGAAGAGGTAATCCAGATGCAAATCGTTGTTTTTGTTTTCAATTTTTAGAAGTTTACAAATTAATACAAAATCGAAAGACATGATATGGGTTTTAGAATTTTGATGCTCTGTACTGATGCCATCTCAGTACGACTGATGATGAATTTTGTACTATGTTGATATTTATACTTTTATTTTCTTCTTATGTGGTAATCAAATATTTCTCATCTTCAAAATTGTGTTGTTGTAGGCTCTATCAGTACAAGCACATGCCTATGATGACTCACTCTTAGGGCTGGGCAAATAACTCGCGACTCGTGACTCGCTCACAACTCGCTCGAATAACAGCTCGGATAAACTCGTTCAGATTCAACTCGAGGCAAATCCAGCTCGAGTACTATTCGAGTCGAGTTCGAGTCTGGTATGACTCGCTCAGTGACTCGAATACTCGGCTCGTATATAGGCCTTCTGAATTTAGTTATCATATTGTCCAGTTTAAGTTATTTGGGCATTTCGAATTGAGTTGCTATTTTAACTTAAGCTTATTATGAGTTACTAATTGAGCTAGTATGCGAGTTGAGTTATTTAAGTTGCTGATTTGAGCTCACTTGAGTTTTTTGAGTTATTTAAACTATAAAGAAAACATGTTAACTGAGCTGAATGCAAGTTGACTCGAGTAAAATTCGAGTTGAGTACGAGTTGGTATTTGAGCTCGAATGTGACTTGATTACTCGAATCAGCTCAGCTCGAATAACTACCGAGTTGAGCTCGAACTCGACTCGATGAATAGTCCTAGATGCATTGGATGTTATATATGTATTGCACTATTACATGCTATTAAGAGAAGCCGTGGCAATGGTCCTAATGTTTTTAGTTCTTACATTTTGTCCCACAGATAATTAAATGCATCAGTCATGACATGGACATCGCTTTTTTCATATAGTATTTCTAAACTTTTGATTTAAGACGAAAAAAAGTTTACACAAATAATCCCTTGAGCGACATCATATAGATTTTCCCTTTGTT
>CAXKVX010004224.1:5000-14708 GCA_964058865.1 Eleocharis quinqueflora
TAAAAAATTTTAAAATTCCGCATCTTTACACATGGCAAAACCCTAACAGTGGTATCAGAGCATAGGATTTGCATTTAAGATCTGTTTAGAACTGTTTTATAGATGGGATCTATAAGGAATTGAGTCTTTCGGTCTTTTGAGATCCTAAGAGTTGAATTCTAGATTACTTTGATAAGTTTGAATAAATTAATGGGATTATTTTATTTAGAATGACTTGTTTAAGTATTTCTGGTAGTTAAATACGATTCTAGGGTTAGAATTGGGTATTTAATCTTTTCTGTTTGGGAAACGGAGAAGAAACCAGAAAACCGACTCTGCCTGCGGGCCGCAGGGACCACCTGCGGGTCGCAAGGGCTGCCTGCGGACCGCAGGGTCCTCCAGCGGACCGCAGGGCAGTTATTTTTCCATCTGTTTGGGAAACAGAGGATACCATGGTTGCCTGCGGACCGCAGGGTCCTCCAGCGGACCGCAGGGAAGTTATTTTTGGCCTCTGGTTGGGAACGAGAGTACATAGTAATGTTATTTTTAGAAAAATCATTGTTTTGGGAAAACACAAGGGTTATATGCATAGATTGCATGTGATTACATGAAAGGTGTGCCATTTGTGTGATATGGCGCACCATACTAACTCTATTTTGCAGGGAATTGAGTAGTATGGCAAATGATCAATGCCTTGTGTGTTGTAATTGATTGATATGATTGATGTGTGTAAGCGGCCTAAGGTGCCCCATGATAATTAATCTATTTCATTAATTAATGGCAAATGTTAAAAGCCAATATTTGTGATTTGGGGCTTGCATGCCTATTAGGATAGTCTATGTATTTTATTTATTTCTGAGAGAGTAAGGATTTAAATTTACACATAGATAGGATCCTAGATAGGTGGAGCTTTTACCATGGTGTGCAAGGGCGCTTCAAGACATATCAAGATGCCATACTACTCAATGCTTGATTGATTGCATGGGATGTAATTGATCCCCTGCTTGTTATTGTTTATTTTTATGTTGAGTCCGTAGTTGTGAGTCTTAAAAGTATGGGTGTATGCTTAACCAGACTTGAACCAACTGAACATATTAATAAACAACCGTCCCCTTAAAAACTAGAGCGTAACGCACTTCCTACTCTATCCCTTTCAAACCATTGGCATTAGGTTGATGTGTTCCTACTCAGTAGGCATCTCCTTTTATCCTTTGGGAGTTGGGGTCGTGCGGGGCACATAGAGTGAGGTTTGTCTAGTAGGGTTGTCATGCCGCCGCTGAGCCCTAATGCGTAGTGTCAATTCATACGAGGTATGCTTCTGACACACCGAGAGTCATGTTGCGGGGCACATGATTAGACTGGGAGTCTTACCTAAATAAACCCTTTTCAAGTTTCACGCCGACGCTGGCTTGATTTGGTAAAATATGGATCTCGGCCCTGCTGTACAAGGGACATCACACATGATTGTACAGTAGGTGTGTTCATCTTAAAGTTTGTGAACACTAAAACATATGACAAAGACTAAATCTTTATTTTTTATGTCTTGTAGATAATGGCTTCTAAAACACACTCCTACCCACTTTCATCTGTCCTGGAACAAAACAAATTGGACGGTACTAATTTCAACGATTGGTATCGTAATCTGAAAATTGTCCTAAAACACCAAAAGAAAGAGCATGTTCTGTATGCTCCTTTACCTGACCCACCTGCTGCTAACGCTTCACGCGCTGAAAAGAATGAATATGATCAACTTAGAGATGACTCGAATGAAGTGAGCTGTCTCATGCTCGTGTCCATGACACCCGACCTGCAGCGTCGGTTGGAAGATTGGACAGCTTATGAGATGATACAAGAGCTCAAGGGCATGTATCAAGAGCCAGCCCGTGTTGAGAAACATCGTGTGGCAATGGAGCTCTTTGAGTGCAGGATGGCTGAGGGGGCCTCAGTTCGTCCACATGTCCAAAAGATGATCAGTCTGGTAGAGCAGCTTGGGAAGCTGAACTACAAGATAGACCTAGAGATGGCCACAGACATGATCCTTCATTCTCTGCCTCCCAGCTATAGTATGTTCAAGATGAACTACAACATGGCGGGAGAACTAAAGCCGTTGAATGAGTTGCACTCCATGCTCTCCACGGCTGAGTCGTCCATCAGGAAGGCTCCTGAGGTCATGGCGGTGAACAAAGCTGGCAAGAAGGTTGGTAAGAAGGGCAAGAAGAAAAAGAAGGCTAAGACCGGAGGCAAAGGGAGCGCTCAAGCTGGGAGCAAGAGCACACCTAAGCCAGTGAAGCTTTCCACACCTACCGCGGACACGGTTTGCTTCCACTGTAATGGCAAGGGTCATTTCAAGCGGGAGTGTCCGAAGTTCCTTGAGGAACAGAAGACTGCCAGGGTGGCATCTTCAGGTATTAATGTTGTTGAAATAAACTTTGCTATTTCCTCTTCTAGTTCCTGGATCGTGGATTCAGGAGCAGGCGCTCATATTTGTTCAAATATGCAGGTGCTCAAAAGAATTAGGAGACTTGCAAAGGGTGAAATGCAACTCAAGTTTGGCAATGGCGCGCTTGTTGCGGCTGTAGCTGTAGGAGACTTGGAGTTGATTTTACCATCTGGGCTAATAATAGAACTTTTTAGTGTTTATTATGTTCCTTGTGCTAGCAAAAACATTATATCTGTGTCTTGTTTAGATTCTCATGGTTTTGAGTTTGCTTTTAAGAACAGATGTTGCACCATTAGTAGTAATGGTTTATATTATGCTAGCGCTTCCTTTGTGAATGGTTTGTATGTGATAGACCAAGGAACGCCCATCAACAACATAAATACTAAACGACTCAAAATAAGTGATAATAACTCATGTTTTTTGTGGCATTGTCGCTTGGGTCATATAAACGAGAAACGCATCAAGAAGCTCCAAGATGATGGACTTCTAGGTCAATTTGACTGGGAGTCAATGGACCGATGCGAGTCATGTTTACTTGGGAAGATGACCAAAGCACCTTTCAATAAGTACAATGAAAGGGCCACTGAACTCTTAGCACTTGTTCATACTGATGTATGTGGTCCTTTTGGGACTAGTGCAAGAGGCGGGTATTCGTACTTCATTACATTTACTGATGATTACAGTAGATATGGCTATGTCTTTCTGATGAGACATAAGTCGGAATCCTTGGAGAAATTTAAGGAGTTCCAAAGTGAAGTCGAAAATCAACTTGAGAAGAAGATTAAAGCACTACGATCGGATCGTGGTGGCGAATACCTGAGCAATGAGTTTAAAGATCACCTTAAGCAGTGTGGGATCATTCCACAGTTGACTCCACCTGGAACACCACAATGGAATGGTGTGTCCGAGCGGAGGAACCGTACATTGTTAGACATGGTACGGTCCATGATGAGTCGTGCGGAACTACCTTTGTCCTTTTGGGGGTATGCTCTAGAAACTGCTGCTTTTACCCTTAACAGGGTACCCACCAAAACAGTAGACAAGACTCCATATGAGATGTGGACAGGGAGGGTCCCTAACTTGTCGTTTCTCAAGATTTGGGGTTGCGAGGTCTTTGTTAAGCGATTAACATCTGACAAGCTTGATCCTAAATCTGATAAATGCTTCTTTATAGGTTACCCAAGGGAAACCAAGGGTTATCACTTCTATCATAAGTCGGACAACAAAGTATTTGTTGCACGACATGGTACTTTCTTGGAGGAAGAGTTCCTTTCCAAAGAAAGTAGTGGGAGCAAGGTAACACTCGAAGAAATTCGAGACCCACTACCTGATGCTTCGGGTCAAACTGAAGCTGAACACGTTCCAAGCGGGGCTGAGGAACAAGTTCAGCAGGTACCAAATGTTAGAAGATCGGGGAGAGTGGTCCGACTACCTGAGAGGTATTTGGGATTCCACGAGATATTACATGTTGATGATATCGAACCCTTGACCTACAATGATGCAATGTCAAGAGATGACTCCGATAAATGGCTGGGAGCCATGAAATCCGAATTGCAATCCATGGAAGATAACCATGTGTGGGACCTGGTTGATCTGCCTGATGGGGTAAAACCTGTCAAGAACAAATGGGTCTTTAAGAGAAAGACCGACATGGATGGCAACTTGACTGTGTATAAAGCACGGTTGGTAGCGAAAGGTTTCACACAAATCGAGGGGATCGATTATGATGAGACTTTCTCACCTGTTGCCAAATTTCAATCAATTCGGATCCTTCTAGCTATTGCTGCATTTCATGACTATGAGATATGGCAGATGGATGTCAAAACCGCATTCTTGAACGGGGTTCTTGATGAGGACGTGTACATGGTACAGCCCGACGGTTTTGCCGATCCAAGACAGGCTGAGAAGGTGTGCAAGCTTAAGAAGTCCATTTATGGACTTAAGCAAGCATCTCGGAGTTGGAACATAAGGTTTGATGATGAGATCAAGAAATTGGACTTCGTCAGAAATCCAAAAGAACCTTGTGTTTACAAGAAATTGAGTGGGAGCACTATTGTATTTCTGGTGTTGTATGTGGATGACATTCTGCTAATAGGAAATGATGTTCCTATGCTTGAGTCTGTTAAATCATCGTTGAGCAGGGTGTTCTCGATGAAAGACCTGGGTGAGGCTACCTATATTCTAGGTATCCAGATCTATCGAGATAGATCGAAGAGACTCATAGGTTTGAGTCAAAGTACATACATAGGGAAAGTGTTGGAGAGGTTCAACATGCAAGATTCCAAGAGAGGATTCTTACCTATGTCGCATGGCATATCTCTTAGCGAATCTCAGTGTCCGAAAACACGTGAGCAAAGAGATAGAATGAGTGGGATTCCGTATGCTTCGGCCATAGGATCCATCATGTATGCCATGTTATGTACTCGCCCAGATGTGTCGTATGCATTGAGCATGACTAGCAGATTTCAGAAAGATCCCGGGGAGGATCATTGGACAGCTGTTAAGAATATCCTTAAGTACTTGAGAAGAACTAAGGATCTGATCTTAGTCTATGGTGGTGAGGAGCATCTCGCAGTTACAGGGTACTGTGATGCTAGCTTCCAGACCGACCGTGATGACTCGAGGTCACAGACAGGGTATATTTACTCACTTAATGGTGGAGCTATCTGTTGGAAGAGTTCCAAGCAGAGCAGCACTGCTGATTCCACCGTTGAGGCTGAGTATATGGCTGCTTGCGAGGCAGGCAAAATGGGAGTGTGGATAAGAGAGTTCATTGATGAACTTGGTGTGGTTCCCAGCATTGTAGAGCCGGTGGAGCTCTATTGCGATAACACGGGAGCAATTGCTAACGCAAAGGATCATAGGTCCAGCAAGAGGACTATGCACATCAAGCGCAAGTATCACTTGATTCGTGAGCTTGTTGAACAGGGAGACATAAAAATGTGTAAAGTAGGCACGGACAGTAACACAGCTGATCCACTAACAAAACCACTTCCCTTAGTCAAACATGAGAGGCATGTTCGAGCTATGGGAATACGGGTCATGAGAGATTGGCTTCTATGACTGTAAGGGATAGAGTTTGGATATGGGATATCTGATTGGCTCTAGTCCAAGTGGGAGATTGTTGGAATAATGGCCTAGAGGACCAATTATTGTACTCTTGTTTTGTCATATGCATTGGATATTTTATCTTGTTCCTTGAGTTATAAATGTATTACTAGATCATTTGTGTTGATAACTTGGAATTGTGAAACTCTTTTAAGTTTTATAACTCTAAATATGTCCCTAGCTAAATCATCAGCAAGGAACACTGCTTGAATATATAAGCTAGTGTGTGGATTGATATGTGATCATGTTTCACAGATCATTGATACGGGGTATCTAATCAATCACACGAATATATGTATGGGATACATGATATTGGACATGACCCGCGTTGACTTGCTATAGGATTTGTGTAAGTCATTAGCATGTCACAAATAATATTGATTCTTTTCATTGAGATAGTTTATAGTCTTGAATAATTTGTGTATATTTGTGCAATTATCAAACGCACTTTTAACCGAGTGTTATAAAGATAGTTTGTCAATATACATAGATTATGTCAAGAGCTGTAAGATTATCACAATGATCATTTGTCCCTTTTACTTCTTGTAAAAGCAATGATATCCCTGGGCCCCTTGATGCAATGGTAATTATCATGCGCACATTTGTGATTATGGGATAATACAAATGGATGATTATGCATTGGAGATCAAGAAAGTGATTTAATTGTCAAGAATGACTTAAACCTAGTCTTGACATTGAACATTGGTTATCATGTGACAAAGGAATTAATATAAAAAGATATAAGGGATCATAATGTCTGTGTTTGATCAGATGTTCATAATGCATTGCTAGATGCCAATTATGAACTTGTGAATATTTATTTATTTACTGCTGATCAAGACATGGATCCTACAGGGTCACACCTTAAGATAGGACTGAAGCATGGAATAAATTAATTATGTGGGACATAATTAAATGGATTTGAATAAGGGTTTGGTTTTGGATCAGAAACAATCAAAATCTGCATTTATGCAGGTTGCCTGCGGGCCGCATGAGGGTCCTGCTGGCCGCAGGGCACTACCAACGGGGCGCAGGAGGGTCCAGCGGGCCGCTGGGCTGAGAGTGCTTGATTATGTCGGTTTAACTGGACGCAGGCTGTCCCTACGGACCGCAGGAGGGCCCTGCGGACCGCAGGAAGCAAGTCGGTTCAGGTTAAGTCGGTTTCTGACCTTCTGCTATAAATAGAAGGGACCAGGTTGAGGTTTATCATCGATTTCCAGAGATTAGACAGAGATCTAAGACGGTTATTCCCTGGTTAACATCCAAAAACCTAACCCTAGATTCATCTCCTCTCTCTCTCATGTGTTGAGAACCCTAAAGAGAGAGAAAACCCTTCCATTGACGATCTAGCAGTCGTGCTTCGTCTTGTCGGGGTGCGCTCCTTGTAGAGGCTTCACGCTTGGGAGCTTGCGATCTCTTGCTGTCGGTTGGAGAAAGAGGATCGCGACTACACATCATAAAGGTCGAATCTTTATTGTTCTTTTATGATGATCTTGTGTTTTAAATTGATCTATGCAATTGATCCTTGGGCAAACATGGGTTTTGTGTAAAAAATTTTAAAATTCCGCATCTTTACACATGGCAAAACCCTAACAGTTATCCGAGTAGCAGGTACCATCAAACAAACTATAACTGATTTAATGAGCCATTCGCAGTTTCACAGTCTGAATTAGTTCATACTTACACATGCATGGCTTAATCTTTGAGACAAGCATATGACTACTGGCAGGATCAACCAGGTAGCACATCTTAAGTGAGAGCAAGAGCATGTCATCTGAAGCGCCAACCCAAACGGGAGGCACTTGTTAACAACATGAACCAGCAATCATGGGTCATCCGAATAAAGAGAGCCATTCCGCATGCATACTATCAAGTCACCTGCGCAACAATTACAAAATGTCGAAGAGCTCAACATTGCATTGAGAACAAGAGCAATGATACATGCATTGGAGGCCTCGCATAGCGTGAGGACCAAAAAGGCCCAACACAGCTCACAATGGGCACAACATCCGTGAGACCCGACAAACATCCTAATGCAGCACCAAGGTATCGAACCAGGACAACACAAGGACTTTGACGACGCCTCAGCTGCCCTGCCGACATTAAACTGTCCGCAGGATAGCCAAAAATTCGATACGGGACAATTATGATGCTACCCACATGGGTAGAACAATGCAGGCAACCGATAACAAACATCTCCGCACGACAAATGAATTGCCGAGAGAGACAGTGAAGAGACTAACCCCATTACGGTTGGCCGCACCAATGTGCAGGGAGCCCGCATGCAAAGTTAGTCAAGGACCACTCATCCGTCGCCACAGGCTTAGGCATGCTGCAACCAACGCTCATTACGCGACTGCCTCAGTCAAATTGACCGGTGACAAATCAACGCACGAGTCTTCGGACACGCAACACACAAAAGTCTGCCGTACGGGAAGTATCATTTCACCAATGTTTTTCCTGCATTCAGCCAGGAAACCATGTTTTTCATCCATGCACCCATGTAAGGCAGCCATTCAGCCAGGCAACCATGTTTTTCATCCATTCATCCATGTTTTGCACCCATTCCTCCATGTAAAGCAGCCATCCAACCATGCTTTACATCGTTTGCGGCATGCCAACACCGCTGCATGCATGCCCCAACACCCCTGCATGCATGCCCCAACACCCGCCCCCCTCCGAAATTTAGCCCCCCCCAATAGGAAATATAAATTTTTACCCTATAGCCACCTGCAGGGTTACCACCCCCATGAAATCCCCAAGCTCCAAAACATCCATGAAAACACGTTTTTCACCGTTTCATGGATGATTGTCGGCCACAAATCAATGATTTACATCCACTCATCCATGATTTTCATCCATTCATCCATGTAAACATGATTTCATCCACGCAGCGATGTTTTCATCCATTCACCGATGTTTTTCATCCATGCAGCAATGTTTTTCATCCATTCACCGATGTAAAGCATCCATGCATCAATGTTTTTCATCCATTCACCCATGTAAGGCAGCCATCCATCCATGATTTCCATGCATTCGGCCAGGAAACCATGTTTTTCATCCATGCAGCCATGTTTTTCATCCATGCAGCCATGTTTTTCATCCATTCATCGATGTTTTTCACCCATTCATCCATGTAAAGCAGCCATCCAACCATGCTTTACATCGTTTGCAGCATGCCAACACCACTGCATGCATGCCCCAACACCGCTGCAACACCGCTGCATGCGTGCCCCAACACCCGCCCCCCTCCGAAATTTAGCCCCCCCCAATAGGAAATATAAATTTTTACCCTATAGCCACCTGCAGGGTTACCACCCCCATGAAATCCCCAAGCTCCAAAACATCCATGAAAACACGTTTTTCATCGTTTCATGGATGATTTTCGGCCACTCATCAATGATTTACATCCACTCATCCATGATTTTCATCCGTTCATCCATGTAAACATGATTTTCATCCATGCAGCGATGTTTTCATCCATGCAGCAATGTTTTTCATCCATTCACCGATGTAAAGCATCCATGCATCAATGTTTTTCATCCATTCACCCATGTAAGGCAGGCAGCCATCCATGATTTTCATGCATTCGGCCATGAAACCATGTTTTTCATCCATGCAGCCATGTTTTTCATCCATGCACCCATGTAAGGCAGCCATTCAGCCAGGCAACCATGTTTTTCACCCATTCATCCATGTTTTGCACCCATTCCTCCATGTAAAGCAGCCATCCAACCATGCTTTACATCGTTTGCGGCATGCCAACACCGCTGCATGCGTGCCCCAACACCGCTGCATGCATGCCCCCACCGCTGCATGCGTGCCCCAACACCGCTGCATGCGTGCCCCAACACCGCTGCATGCGTGTGCCAACAACGCTGCATGCGTGCCCCAACACCGCTGCATGCGTGCCCCAACACCCCTGCATGCGTGCCCCAACACCCGCCCCCCTCCGAAATTTAGCCCCCCCCAATAGGAAATATAAATTTTTACCCTATAGCCACCTGCAGGGTTACCACCCCCATGAAATCCCCAAGCTCCAAAACATCCATGAAAACACGTTTTTCACCGTTTCATGGATGATTGTCGGCCACAAATCAATGATTTACATCCACTCATCCATGATTTTCATCCATTCATCCATGTAAACATGATTTCATCCACGCAGCGATGTTTTCATC
>CAXKVX010004225.1:0-23861 GCA_964058865.1 Eleocharis quinqueflora
AGCATTCAAAAGCCAAATGTATATCACCATGTGAGTAGACTTACACTCACTTTTCTCTAACGAACCCTCAGCTGGTTCGATCTTTTCTCCAATAAGGAACCCTTCCAAGTTATTTCCCTCTAATATGTATTTCACCCGACGAGACCAACTTAGGTACGACGCTGGCCCATCGAGTTTCATATCCCCAGATGGCAGCTCTACTCTAGTAGTAGGCTTCGCTGCACTCTCATTAGCAGCCACACTAAATGCTTGCATCAAGATCGAGATCTCGGACGCACTCAGTTTTCCCAAGATACATGATGTTTCATCAGCCATCGATCTCAATCAAGCTATTCCTTTTCTTCCTTATCAAGAACTCTCGATCTCGCACCTTCGAGATCTAGGTCTAACACATGTACGTTCTTTCTCTTTTTTTCGAACGATCTCGATCTCTAACCAAACATTAAGACTCAAGATTTTCCCGTAACAACTGACCAAATCAACACCGTAACCCCAGGAGGCTGGTCTAGTCTTTTTCAAGAAACTCAACAGAAACCCTAGACACGTATCCGAGGGTCTGACAAAAACGAGACAGCGATCGTCTCCCCCTTCACGTCACTGCCAAGAGACGGATCTATGGCAACAGTCGAGTGCCTTAAGTGGCTACACGACCTACCTGGTGGCAGATCTGTGGCAATAGCCAAACGAGCTGACGCAACTAGCGGCCATGTGACTAGACCAGAGACACGTGGCCTGTCTGCGGTGGCGACCTGCTACTGCCTGGCGGCGATCTGGCTGAAACTTCGCTGTGACACACAGTCACACAGTCGATTTGGCAGCGGCCTTCCTGGCGGCACACCAGAGCCCTGGCGACCTTCACCTCAGACGCGACTGGCAACTTGAGCCCAGCCCTAGACGCGATCTGGCGATGATCGTTTCCCTTTTTTGTTTTGTTTGTTTTATTCATTTATTTACAGCAGTAATTTAGGTGGTTTGGCTAAGCCTAGCAGCAAAAATATATAGCTCTGATACCAAGTAGAAAATGTAGCAAAAAATGGATAATTTCATTAATGACCTAATGGGTATATATAGAGATACAAACTCTTTTTCACTTTAGTCCCTCAAAGTATCCATATTGACTCTATTACACTAACGACCCTACAAAAGACATAAAACCTAAAACATATTAAAACTAATGTAGCAAAATGCCATAAATCTCAACATGTCCTATCTAAGTTAGTGAAAATGTTATTTGAGTTGCATATTTGTAGTAGTGATAGTGGGAATTAGTAAAATATTGAATAATTTTAGTTACTTAACGTATAATAATAATAAAAATATATATATATCAATTTGTAATATAATAATAATACAATAATAATAAATCAAAATAATATAATGATAACACGAAGGATAATATACAAAAATAATAAAATAATAGTAAAATAATAATGATAGGTATAATAATAATAATAATAAAATAACAATAATTATAGTAATAATAATAATAATAATAACGATAATTATAATAATAATAATAATAATAATTTTATAACTTATTTTTAAATTGTTTTATATACATTAAATTTTATGAAAAATGAGTTATATACATGTGATATAAAAATAATTACATGAATTATATGAGTTATATACTTGTACGAAATATATATGCGTGATATAAAAAATATACACATAATATGATTAATATAAATATTTTACAATATTAAATTTAATGTGATATATAAAAATACATACAATATGGAATGTTTTATTTGTTGATAGTATGTAAATATACACATAATATTATTTATAGTATATGATGTATAAACATATATGTGTATATAAGATGAAATTTTTATACATAAGTATGTAAATATATACATCTAGATATGCATACATTTAATGAGTGACTTTTGATATTTATACAATTAATTAAAAGAGCATAATTAATAATATATTAAATATAATAATAAAGCTACACAATTAATACGAATAAAACAATATGACATATGATATATAATAATTATGTCGTCAATTACGAAAACACCATAAAATTACTCTCTACACAAATACACAAAATAACTCGCCACACTTAATCTATAGAAAAAATCAACGATCAAGGTTAATAATATATTTTAATCAATGGCCAAAATTTGATTCAGCCGTGTCCAACCCCTTTGAAGAGGGGACACAGATGGATATTAAGTCATATTTAGATATATATTGTATCCTTTTGTTACGGCCTATCTAGGAGATAGCCCGTAGGTGTTACGGATATGCCATTTCGGTTGGGTTTCTATCGGGAGGTGCTGTTTGTACACGTGGTCTATTTTGGGTACCTGCAGGCCTTTATGGACCTTCCGGATGGTACTGGACCTTTACTGATTTTGGGCCTTTGGCAAAATGGCCTATCATCTGCCCATAAGCTTGTAATGTTGTCTCTGATTACATTAAAGGCTTAACTTCTATTATCGGGTAGTTTGTATGTCTCATCTAGTAATATACCTTGCTTATCATGTCGTTGTTACGGCCTAAAAAAGTTCTTCCGGCGTTACCTTCCCGGATCATCTTTATCTTTTACAAAGTCTTCCTGGATATCTCCTGGATATCCTCTTCCGGGATATCTATTAAGATGTCTCACGGGATGTCTCCTGAACGCGTTAAACCTGATTAACGCATAAAGCAAATCCCCGTGTAAGTAAATTAGTCATTAACAATTAAATTTAAAAATCATACTGAATGAAATTTTAAAATTTCACATGATCATTTCTGATAAAATTTGAACACGTAATTAAAATACCTATAAATATCCAAATATTAAATTCTTGAAGTATATAATAAATACAAGTAGTTGCACGTTTAGGCCGACCTTGCAATCCGAGAATCTACGTACCAATTCATTGTCATTTATCACCAATCTTTACTATTAATTAACCTATTTGAACAATAATAATAAAGACGGTTAATTTAAAATACAAAAGTAACTTCACATTAACAAATGAAATAACACCAAGTTATTGATAGCTTTTACTAATAAAATTTCTATAGTTAACAAAGTTTATATTCAAATAAAGATAATTATAATGAATAAGGATGAAATCATGAAATGAGTCGTCTAAACCCATCTCCTAAGATAATAGACGTTTGCAACACCAAACACCACGCGAATTTGGTCTTAGAGACCTTCCACTCACATGCCTCTATCCATCTACACTCCATCTTTTGCGTAGAACCTTGTGCGGCCTCTTATGCTACCCAATAGGTCGAGACTTGACGCTGGTAGCATGAAATAACACCAAGGACTGCAAAACGTAGCCACAAAAGATCCCCATCCCGAACCCACTCACTCTTTCTCCTAGTTTTCTCTCTCCCCTTTTATTTCTCGGATTCCCGAGGCACACCTCCCCCTCTCTCTTCTTTTTCCTTCTCTCTTTATCTCGCCTTTTTCCCCATTTTCTTCCTCTACACTCCGAAGTACCCGACACCTCAAGTCTTCTCTCCCTCTCTTCATTTAATTGCCCTGTCACTCACCTCTCTCCGGTTCGTCCTTCCCCTCTGCTCTCTCACTCGTTACCCCTCGTTTCGTACGATCCGCCATTAATAACCCTTGCCATGTCCTCTCAAACTCAAAGTGATGCGACCTCTCTACCTCCCTCTTGTTGTTTTACTCTCCAACGTTACCTCTCCATTATTAAGGAGAGGCATCCCCCTCTCTCTCTGGCTGTCTGGCTCATTGAGCGACACTTCGGTATTATTGCAATGATGCGCCTGTCACCACTTGTTGACCTTGTAAACGAGCACTCGAGTGCTAGTACGAACACACGAGGCCACCCCATTGCAGCTCCTTGTGTATAAAAAAGGGGCTACCCCTCCCTTTTTGGACCCTTTTTGCGGATCTGGTGCTCATGTGCTGAGCTTAGACATTGTAAACGATTAAGTAAAATCTAGTATACTATCGAAGAGCATTTAAGGGAGGGAGCAGCTGGAGTTGCAAAAATGGTGGTGGCGGCCTCGAGTTGTACATGCTGCCTTGCGACCCCTCTTTCTGGAGATTTAGTAGACTCGGACCCACACGCACGGGACGAGACCCATACTGCTGAATACGACGCTGAGGTCAGCACAGACGCAACAGATCCTTCGATAGAGTAGCTAGCGCTTCATTCCAGGTGTGGATTCCTGGGGATTATATTCCTTTCTCTTTTAATTAGGACCTACCAGTCTTACCTAAATTAAATTGCGGTACCAAACTACCAACAATAATTAATCAGGCCCGTAGGACTGGAACTGTCATAATTGCATACCGGTAACTGTACCAATTATTGAGACCAACCTGCATCTCATGTCATATGCATTTCATGTTGCATATAAGATTCGATATACAGATTGTATTAGGCTATTAGCTACTTATAGGTAGATGCGAACAAATATTATATATCTATACTCGTCGGGAGTGATGAGAGTCGAGTCGGTGGTCACCAGCCGGATGTGTGGCGTGAGGGCATCGTGACGGGTGGATTACGTACGGTAAGCGGTTTCGCCCGTGGGGTCCCCCCCGTCGGGATGTCTTCATAGACATTCGGCTGTTGCTCATCAAACGTGATCATCACTTGATGGCGCGTAGTGCCAGTTTGAGAGTTTCATTTTCAAAGATCCTTATTAGTATACGTATTATAATACTTCCTCTTTAAGTGATTAAGGTTCGGTTTCTCAGTTTAGAGTATGCGTTTCATATGTGAAGTATTGGAGCTATTTCGTTCTTTATATATTTCAATTAGCCGATATTTGAGATCTCTAAATATTCGAAGGGGTTCTCCTATTAACTCTTAGTAAGTAATGGGAAAATCTGGGCCTCCCCTTGGCTTTAACTAGTATATGGAGTTCCCTTTTTATTATTATTCAAACGGGTAGTCGGTTCCTTATTTTCGTATGACGGCTGAGACCGAGAGTTTAATTTGTTATCTTATCTTTTGTGAGGGTAGGCTTCTCGGTTCGCTTTTTGACTGAGTGTGTGCTTTTTGCAGCCGCTCCATTCTACCAGGGTGTTTCGTTCTGGAAACTCAGATTATAGTTGGGCCATGGTTGATTTGAGACCCGTCCAACGATTATGTTGGGCCTGTGGTTGATCTGGGACCCGCTTAACAATTTTACCCTCAGGCTATTGGTTTCGAACCGTCTGAGGGGGCGAATCCTGAAGTCCTACACCGGGGTTTCAAATTTGACAAATCATCCCTTTGTCTGGGAGACTTGATGTTGTTTACCTTACTATCTATATATAATATTATTCCTCATATTATTTTTGGGTTTCTTTCTCATCCTTTGGATATACTTAAACATTAAATTGATTAATGGTGGACAAATGCACATTTAGGTGTAGTATTTAAATGTTAGTTAATCTCAGTAAAAGTGAATGGTCCAACCTTGAATCGGATATAATCTCAAAGGCTGGACCTTAATCCACACTGAGTAATTTTTATAAATTACTCACATTCCACGGTTGGTTGTGGGGTCCAGGTAAGGAGCAAGATATTCTTTTGATGTCCAGAGGAGAGCCCTAGGATGGAGTCTCCGGCGTCTTCCGTTTTGAAGATCACTTCTTTTGTTTCTTCATTTCTTTTGTAGGATTAGTGTGTAGTAGGTTAGCTAGGATCGGACCCACGTCCTTTGATGGGATCGTCCTCTTCTGTATGTATTTTATTTTTGTTTAGCTTCCGCTGTAACTTTGTATCCAGCCGCTGGATTTTATATATGTATTTGTTGGATGATCATGTACTGTGTGAAATGTGTGTGTTTTTCCTTAAAACTAAATATAATAAATAAATCTTATCTGTATTTTTGAGTGGCCAATTAAGCCTTTTGTGTACTTGTAATCAAGTACACATGGCGGGATTAACACCCCTAAGCTAGTCATTATTTCTGGGATGTGACAGACTGTTTGTATTCATAGTTTATAAATACTTTCTTCCTTCCTCCAGAAGAACTCTTCTCGTTTCTAATACAATCACTCTTTCAAGCTTTCCTCACCCTTTCCGAGCTCCTTTACTCGTAGAGCCTTCTTATCTTTTAGTCAGGTAATCGATCTTTTTGTTTGCTTGTTGGTTTTTTACGAAGTTCTATTAGTAACTGATCCTTTTTTAACTGTGTTTGATCGAAATAACTTTTCTCGCCATTAATGGCCTAACTCTCTTGGATATGAGTTTCTGTTCGTAGACTTTTAGCTTAGTCTTTTCTTTTTATTTCTTTCTAAGGCTCTTGAATCATGAGTTCATCAACCCTCCCTTCTCGCCTTTCCGGAAAGGAACCTGTGGAGGTTTCTGAGATTAGTTCTGGGTGGAGCAGATCGGACGACAACCTTGAAGGTCCGAACATGAACCACCCTTCCTCAGTAGAAGTAGAAGCTCAGCCATCTGTTAGTGGGATGGCTTTAGAGGAAATTCCTGAACACGAACCCGGGAAGCCTTCAGGACTAAGAAAATGGCTTCTTCCTCGGGATCAAGATTTTCCAGTGGCTCGGATGTATCCGTCCGACAAGGAAACTTATGGGTTAAACTCTGCTAAATGGGCAGAGGCCTTTCGTTCTCAGCTTCAACAGTGTCTTTTTAGTGAAGCACATGACAGTCTTCCCCGGATATTGCGACCAGCCCCCCATAGATCGGGCCTATGACACTTCTAAAGGTGTATGTATCTATACAGCCATGGTCAATTGTGGCTTTAGACTTCCTCTAACCGAATTCCAGAGGGAGGTGTTAACTAGGTTTGACGTGGCACCCACACAATTTAGTGCTTATGCATGGTGCCACCTTACCTCTCTGGAAACTTTCTTCCGGATAAACTCACTTTTCTTAGGGACCGATCGCCCTACCCTCTCCGTTCTTAACCACTTTTACTTAGTTACTCGGGTGGATCGGGAGTGGTTAAGCCTAAACCAGAGGCAGAATCGTCCCCAGATCTTCAAAACCAAGAGTACCTGGAGAATTAACAGGTGGAAGTCCCGTTATTTCTTTCTTGAGAATCCTCAAGCAGTTCCCAGTTTAACAGGGATTCGTAAGACTTGGAGGTCTTTGGTCAATTGGGATATTAGGTTTCCCGATTATTCTGAAGAATTGAGTTTAATCGCTCGTGTGGAGCGACTTTTGGAAGGTATTATTCGTTGTCACCTTAGGGTTCAAAACACATTTTGTATGCTTTTACCATGTTTTTTACGTTTCTTTTCTTCTTTGTTTTCAGACAAATGTACCATGGATCTCATCTATGATGGAGAAGAGATCCCCCTTATCCAAGTAGACGATATCCCATCTGCTTTCAATACGGAGCAACCTCGGGAGGTGCAAGCCCCTCCAACTTCCCGACCAAAGAAGCCCGAGCCATCTCACACTCCTCGGGCGGAGAAAAAGAAGCGTCAGGGTCCTCTTGACGACAAAATTCGTAAGAAGTCGAAGCATCCCACTAAACAAAGTGGTTCGGGTTCTTCTCCCGCTGCTCCTCTTACAGCTGAGGAACAACATGAGCTGAGTAGGGAATTCCATACTGGTTTTCCCTGGAGGGAAGGCTTCCCTGCCCAATATCCGGATTCAGTTTGCATGAACTTTTCGGGTAGGGCTGAAGCCTTAAACATAGAACAACCAGACAGTAGTTTAGGGGACTACGTCTTACAAGTTTTCCATGTTAACCTCCCCTATATGAGCAGCCAGGAAGATGATCCCCTGACTGTTATAAAGAAGTTGAACCAGTCTCTCCTTAAGGCTGGTTGTTTATTGAGCCGGGTGCACGATGAGTTCGCACATGCATCCGACAAATTGACTGTTCCTGATCTCGCCAATGTGCCACCGGACTGCCAAGGTGGCTATGCAATGTGATGAGCTCAAGGACCGCCTCGATCGCCTAGATTCCAGGAATCGGGCATTATCCAGGAAAAAGCAAAACCTTCAGTTGGAGCTCCAGCGGGTGCAATCCGAACTGGATGCTGTTCTCGCTCGGGAGAGGCAGAAGGATGAAGAGATTGCTCTTCTGAAGGCATTTTCTGTTGATGCTTTTCTGAAGAGTACTGCATTTGGTCATGCAGCTCTTCACGCCTTGAAGGGGCCTATCCCACTCCTTTGCTACAAAGTCTTCCGAGACATCTTCCGCTTCTTCCCTATTACTGCTGAAGAAGTAGGCGTTCGTCTTCCAACGAAAGAGGAGTGCAAAGTTTCGGATCTGGAGGGGTTTTCCTGGTAATTGACGTGAAGCTGAGTCATCGCGTCACCAAACCTACCGGGTTCCACCACTCGTATCCACTCTCCAGGTGGTAGGCTCACCTTTCCGTTCCCGACACCCTGAGGCAAGTCACTAGGGTTCTGTGGGCAAAGAGACAGAAGCCGGCAGTAAATCAGCCGGTAATTAGGTACTTGTTTATTTTTTTCTTATCCAAAAGATTTCGCGTCATAAGTACAGGACTATAATCCTTTTTTTGATTTTCTTATTTACATATCAGGAATGATGGTGGAGGCAACTGCTCAAGGATGCTGGATATCCTCCCGATCTTTAGGATTTTCTTTTCTAGGTTTTTTAGGATTTTTTTGTTTTTTCTTAAGTTATTGTATTCCTGGGGTATGCCCCTTGAAGCCTTTGTACTTTTTGAAGAAGAATATATATATGTTTTATTTATGATGGTTATGTGTTCCGGGCATCGTCCCTTTCTTTATTTCCTAACTTTGTACAGGGTCGTTTTTCCCTTGTAATCTTCACATCGAACTTTTATTCGGGATTTGTTCATATTTGGGTATTACCCCTTAACTTGTATGGACATCGGAACTCAACCCGTGGGTTTTCTTTTATTCGGGTCCTACCCCGTGAGGTTTCTTTAGCGTACATTATGCTCGGATCTCAACTCGTGAGTTTTCTTTTATTCAGGTCCCACCCCGTGAGATTTCTTTAGCATGCATTATACTATCTCATCCCGTGGGTTTTCTTTTATTTGGGTCCCACCCCGTGAGATTTCTTTAGTTTCTGTAAATAACTACTAACAAGTAACAAAATATATTTCTCAAAAAAAGATATTCATTAACCACGTGAGATACAAAGGTTTTACACCGGTCTTATAAAGTTGCCCCGGTTACCTAACTAGTAATATAATTCATACGACTGGACTTTGCTCTTTGTTTTCGTCCCCTCCTCCCGAACAACCTGAGATACTACCCGAAAGAGATCCGCTCTTGTTGCTCTGCATTGATCCTTTCATTATTGTCTGGTAACACTCTCGAGCATCTTCTTGCATTCCCCTTTCTATGCCTATTCCGGAAGGGGTTGGAAATTTGATTGTTAGATGGAATGTGGATATTACTACGTCGAAGGTGTTGAGCGAGCCTCGCCCTAATAAGGCCTTATATGCTGAAGGGATTTTCACCACTAGGAAGTCTATCTTGGCAGACACTGCTCTTGGAAAAGAACCCAGGCGAACGGGTAATGTGACGATCCCTTCCGGATGAATGGAATCTCCCGTGAATCCGAACAGTGGGGTATTAATCTTTCGCAGTCTAGCCGGGTCGATCCTAATCTGTTGGACGGTATGCCAGTACAGTATGTTCGCCAGACTCCATGTATCGACTAATATCCGGCGGACCTTGTACCCTCCTAACTTTAGCTCCAACACGATGGCGTCGTCGTGGGGCTGAAGTATCCTTTCACAATCCTCGGATAAGGTGATTTCGTCCCGGTATCTTCTGACTGGTCTTTCTTGAGTGGTGGGGTAGCTAGCATTTGTGAGGTGTATCCGTCGGGCTTTCTTCGTGTCACCTCCCGATGATATCCCTCCATAGATCATATTAATCGTGGGAGTATGATGTCGCCTTTCTTACGGGTAATCTTCCTGATTGTCATTTCTGGGTTCGTTCTTCCTCCTGGGTATTGGGTTTTTTGGCCTTCTTTCTTCGTAATTTCGGGAGTGCTCTTTAAAGAATGCTTGTTAATATACCGGTGTAGTTCTTCCTGTCTGGCCAACTTTTCAAGTATGTCTCTCAAATGGAGACACTCTTCCGTGGAGTGCCCGGGTAGCTTATGGAATTCGTAATATTTGTTTTCTCCTGTGACTTCAAATAGGGAAGGTTTCAAAGGACGGGGTAAGTTGAATTTCTCTGCTGCGATGGCAAGGAGCTCTCGTTGATGTCGATCCCATTTTGCGTAGGACAAGTAATTATGGATATATGCCTTGCGCCTCTCTCTCCTGGGAGATATATTCTCAGTTTTCCTTAATTCTCATTTCGGATATACATATCGATTAGGCCTAAACCTTGCTGCATCCTCCCCCCCCTGATACAAGCTTTCACAAATTCCACGAACTCTTGGAGGGTTGAGAAGTTATTTTTATGAGCGTCGAATCGGAGTGACCCTGGTCCACCTGTGTTTAACAGCCCTTTCCGGATGACAGTGAGAGCCACTTCTTCGTTGTAATTCTTGACCATTCGGATGGCCGTGACAAATCGACCAACAAACTTGCGGGTCGGCTCCCCTTGGTTCTGTTGAATGCAAAACAAGGAATCGCATGTTGGAGTCGGAGATTTTATATTGGAGAACTTGACCATAAACTTTCTTGGTAATTCTTCAAAGTTCTTGATGGAGCCGTTTGGTAGGCCCGAATACCACTCGAAGGGGGTCCCGCTAGATAGGTGACAAATACACGGCTTCGAGTGTTGCTTCGAGGATTCGTAGTTTTTCCCTTACGCTATATACGAAGGCTTCCGAGTCCTTCCTTTTGTTCTCGTCTCCTACGAAAACTCCAAGATTCGTGGGGACCCGGAAATCTTTCATCGGGAATGTATAATGTCGTCTGATAATGGTTCCGAAGTGAAGTTTAAGGGGCGGCGTCGTCCTCTACCATTGTCGATCTGCTCAATTCGCTCCTGCATGTCCGATAACCTTTTCTGCATAGCCAATACATGTTCAGGAGAGATTTTCGGGGATACTCGTCAGCTCTTAGTTCCGGATCTTCCGGTCGAGGGAGACTCTACTGAGTCTTTGTCGAATTGGGTTCCATGCGGATTGGAAATCATCGTCCTTGCATGAACCTGGCTTGGTCCCCTAGGTTTGGGGCTTTTTCGATCGCCATACTCGGGGGGGGGGCGGGGGGGTCTTCTTCGAGTGTTTCAAACTCGCGGGTTAAGTTCCTGGGAAGTGACCCCAGGTTCCTCGAGTTTTGTCTGGTTTGTGTTGGTGGTGCATGTTGAGGGATAGCTGTGGAGTTACCAGACCAGGTATACCAGCCCTGATAGTCGTATGGTGTATAATATCCGTTCCAAGGGTATCCCCCAGACGGATAGCTCCAAGGCTCCCATGCACCCGAGGCCTGGACGAGTTGGTATTGCGGCCACAGGCGTGGATCTGGCAGCAGATGCTCTGTCTTGTTGCCGACTGGTCTACCAAGGTTATTTGGGTGTTGCTAGAAAGAAGAAAATGTTACCCCAGGCCGAGGTAGGGTGTCCGCCGAAGGGAGAGGCATCTGCGGAGGCTCCTCCCTGGGGGTATGTGAGAGCGGCTCAAAGGGAGGTTGGTTCACTGGTGCCGTTAACTCGGGGGGTCGCCTACAAAGTTGTGACTCGGTTGGTGTAGGTGGTCCATAGCGAATACCCTCTGGTTCCCAAATTTCGATGTCTTTTTCTTCCTGTCATTTCTTCTCTTGATGGTGGTGTTGCCATTGAAAAACCAAGCTAATTCGGTTGGAGAGTTGTCCCCACGGTCGCTGTTACGGCCTATCTGGGAAATATCCTGTAGGTGTTCTTGAGTTGAAATAGGGGGAGAGCAGTTAACCGGAGAGGTTTAACTGCCTATCTCTTGAGTTGTGAGTTCTGTAGTAGTGTTTAGTGTTACTCAGAGTATGATCCCTTCTCTCTTGGACGTAGATGTATTTATACTAGTAATGTCGGTTTTGTCCATGCTCTTAATCGTGGGCAGTTTACTTGGATCGTGCCATAGTGGAGTTACACTTGAGGCGGTTTCAATCTGGATGCTATTTTGGGATATGTCCTTTCGGTTGGGTTTCTATCGGGAGGTGCTGTTTGTACACGTGGTCTATTTCGGATACCTGCAGGCCTTTATGGACCTTTCGGATGGTATTGGACCTTTACTGATTTTAGACCTTTGTGAAAATGGCCTATCACCTTTTTATATGACAATTATTTTAATATATATTATACTTACTACTTCTTACCCTCTATTCGTTGTATTAATTATTTATAAATTTCATAAAATTTATATTAATTGAGAAACATATCAAATCATGTAGATTCCAGTATCTTTTTCGCAAATTCTACTTTCTGATTCAGGATTAAAGACAACATCTGTCTCAATATAATTCAAATAAAGAAGGTTAGAAGGCCGTGTAAGACATACTATTTTTAATATTTTTATACAATTAATTGGGACGTGACACTATTAAAAATGTATACACAAAAAATTCTACTTTTTGATTTTTTTATTGTTTTTATTCTTTACATTGTTTGAATTACTAATGTGAATCCGCCCAAAATAATTTTCAATACAATTTTCTATGCTTTCCGTAGGAGAGCAAACGAACACACCATAATAAAACAAAAACAAATTCGTCAAACAGATTGGGCTTTGAATTTGTTTGTTAATGTTCTCTAATCTCGACACATACAAGGCCCATTTAATATTTCAAACTTCTTTCTTGCATCTAGAATTCCAGATCATTGCGAACTATCTGTTTGTTAAATCCTAGGCCCACTAACTACAAAATTAATCGCACGGTTATCATTGGGTCAATATTCGTGCCGTCTGATCAAAGACCTCCTGAGTCCTGCCCATTGCACAGTTTGCAAATTGCACTTGCGCATTGCAGTGTCGCGCGGGCGGCGCGGCACCTGCTCAACATCTCTTGTGGGCAGTCCGATTTTCTACAGATTCGTGTCCATATTTAAAAACCTCATAATTTGGCGGTCGATCTGAATGGGCAATAACCCTAGGATACGCGTGTACACCTTTCTCTCTCACTCAGAATTTTATGGCGGGACCAGGGCCTCACCCCTACCACCACCAGCCATGGGCACCACCTCACCATCCGCCGCCGGATCCTCCACCTCCACTTGATTACCCTCCTCGTCCTGTCGTCGTCGACGAGGTATCTCTTTTATTCCTTCACGATCTGATTTCTATGTAGATCTATGCTGCTGTCGTTACTGTTTTTGTAGCGAATTCAGTTCATGTCCTACTTTCGTGCCGAAGTATTAATTCATTCTTATTTCTTCGTGTGCTGGATCAAGCGGTTGGATTCGATTTAGGTAGCTGAAGAGTTAGGCGAAATCGACATGTGTACTCTTTACAGATATAAAGATAGTTTTACTAGTTATTGGGAAAATTTTGGCAACTTCAATTTCTGATATGTTATTAAGTTATTTATTTCTAATCATAAATTTAGCTGAATTTTTTTATACTATAAATTAGAAGAAACTGGTTTGTTTTTGCAACACGAAACTCTTTCTCCATATTACACTGCAGTGTCAAAACCATGATCACCGAGTCAAGGACCCTCCACAGGAAGTGCATTTGCAACAGCAGTTTATTTGAGGATGTTTCTAGAAGAGCTGGTGTACCTGAAATTCTGATAACAATGTTACTGTATTTTTTTTAATCTTGTTAATCAGCTACGGACAATATTCATATGGGGTTTACCATCAGATGTGAAGGAACGGGAGCTACACAACCTGCTGAGGTGGCTTCCTGGATTTGAGGCAGCTCAAATAAATTTCAAAACGGAGCAACCAACGGGCTTTGCTCTTTTTGCTACAGCCAACCATGCGATGGAAGCGAAAGGGCTGCTTCAGGTCTGGCTCCCTCTTGTAGCATTATATGCTTGCCTACTATCTTCATACGTATATTACTGAATGACGCCTTATACAGTATTGGTCATTTGTGGTTTCAATTTTTACATTTTGTTCTTTGACCATTCTTTGGGTAAATTTGGCTCCTGTAAGAGTGTCATCTTAATTGTTACTTTATTTTTCACTTTAGCACTTTTGTCAAGTAAACCATTTATTGATTTGTATTTGGTACAATTATGTTCGTTTGGCATGAGCGACTGAAGTTTTCTCAATCATTTGTTTGATTATAAATTGTGTATTTCTGACCTTTAGTTTCTTGGGCCAACAAAACTGGAACTGAGTGATGCTTGCCATTGGTATTCATCTACTTTATTTGCATATGCATATTTGGGGTTAGGAACCAAGCTTATATATTTATATGACATCATTATTGTTACTATCATTTTTTCGCTGTTTAATTTTGTTCATGGGGAGTAAATGGTTATTAGATGTCATCATGTCACAGTACTGAATAAACAATTTGAAAATGGGGAACAGCAAATAGCATGTAAATGACTAATACGTCTGCAAACAAATTATGTTGGATGGAATTAGTGATTGGGGGTAGATTGCGTGTACTGATGGTTGATATTATCAGATCAGATGTTTCAGCCTACCGGAAGATATGATAAAATATTGTAAACTTTGTTTTTTTTCAGGACTTGGTTTTTGATGCAGAGACAAACTGCACTTTGCAGACAAAGATGGCTAAGAAGAATCTTTTTGCCAAGAGAAGTGTGTCATTTACTCGAGCTGTTAGCTCAGATCTCTGGAGCTATCTTACCATAATCTCTGTTTCAAGACTAAACATATGAAATTACTCTAGTCCACACACATTAATATCTGGACCTTACAAAACAAAAGTCAAATTCCTACTATGTAAACATGATTTACCAAGATGTCATATAGTACATGAAAGTAGAGGGTTGGATAAACATTGATAGGTCACAATCTGTGTAATACTGTTTACAAAGATTGCCTATCCCTAAACCCCATTTGTTAATCAGGGTTTGTTTGTTGTTCCCAGCGGTCGGTACTGACCCTAGTTTGCTCGACCCAAGTAAGCGACTGAGAACAGTAGGGAACTACACTCCTGCTGCCTATCCCGGTCCCCCCTTTCATCCTTCTCCACCACCACCACCTGTGTGGGGTCCTCCTAGGTAATTATGTTGCTTAGTTCCATTTTTATTCTGTGCTTGGATTTTATGTAAATAGAGTGATTTTTTTTAATTTGAGCCCTATTGTTGTTTCATTTGAGGGAGTAAACAGAAGGGGAAATAGTACAAGACTGCACTGTTGTTTTAGATTTCTTGGATATATGAAATTGAGGAAAGGCTCTTTATTTCCGCACATGACAAGAATGACATTTCTTCTTGTGCCTCATCTTAGACATGAAAATCTTCTTGTAGTTACCTACCTCCACCTGCTCCATACAATCCGTACGGAGGCTATCCGGTATCTCCAGTAGCTGTGCAGCTTCCAACTGGAGTAACATCACCAGCTGGCTATGGTCCTGTTCAGGTAATATCTCATTTCTACACAGAAAGTAACATTACATATATTTTGGCCTCACTTCACTCTGTAACTGATTTATCCCATGATCACACCATATCAACAACTATTAAGCCACAAAAAGATTTTCTGGTGGGAAGTTTTTGTTTTGTAAGATATGTGTAGGCTAGCTTTTTGTATCATAAGTTCACAAAACCAAACTGCTGGACGAGAAATGAGCATCTCCATATTTGTACAAATTCAGCAAAAAAATGTCCACATCAGCATTTGGTCATTGAACAAGCTGCTGGACCAATGTAATAATGGGTGTGGTTGAGCGATCTCTAGTGAAATTTATTGTGAGGATTACATTTGTGATATCACTAATATATCATTTATATGTATAGTATGGTCACATAACGTTTTCCTTCCTTTTCCTTTGTTTATGTGACATTTTGTTTTTGCAGAATACAAATGATAATGCGCCGTGCAATACACTATTCATCGGAAATTTGAGTGAGAATGTAATTGAGGATGAACTCAGAAGTCTTTTCTCTGTGTAAGATCCTTTGCTTCAGTCCTTAAAGTTGTATATAGGCTTTAGCATACTTAATTTCTTCATATTTAGCATTTGACCAGTAGTTCTCTTTTCAGGTACTTTACAAGTCAAAGAAATTTTGCATAAATCCCTTGTTAATTGGGTTGTTAGCAAACATGATGGAATATAAGCATATAAAGGTTCTGTTTAGTAAAGGGTACTATATCAAATCATACTAATCTATTTTTTCTGCAAATTTGGTTGACTATGTCAATTCAGGCAACCTGGGTTCAAGCAAATGAAAGTACTGCGCCAGGAGAGAAGCACTGTCTGTTTCATTGAGTTCGAGGTAAGAAATGAGCATCTGATGAGATTTTGACTGTTGCCTGAATTATATAAATTGTTAATTAATTTAGATTTTGGCTCTGTTGCCTGAAGTATATAAATTGTCATTTAATTTCAGGATGTAGTCTCGGCAAGTGAAGTTCACCAGAACTTACAAGGTGCTGTTATTCCCAGCTCGGGCCGTGGAGGCATGCGCATACAATATCCTTTAACATAACTATTTGTTTACAGAAATGTTACTTTCATTTTTATTTGAATGCAATATTGGTTTCTAAGAATGACATATCGCCTGCATATGGCAGATTGCATTTGTATATGTAAACAAATAAATTAGTAGATTAATAAATAAGCAAGTGCGCATACACAGAAACAAATGGAAGGCAAACCATGAGTAATATGAAATGATAAGACTATAAGAGTGAAACCAAGAATAATTGATTTTATTGGATTGTAGGTACTTTTAATCGATTAAATCAGAGACTACCACCTATTAAAGATGCAATGATCTGTTAAGGAACTAACACAGTTGTTGCCAATATGAGCTCGACTTAATATGATGTCAACTCCGCAACTACAGTTTCACTGTCTCTTTTTCTTGATATTATAGTTTTTTCTTAACTTAGATAAACATTCTCGAAGAGCCAATTTGGGAGGAGGAAGGATTCAATCAATATTGGAGGAGGTGCAAATGGATCATCTGCACCTTAAATTGACCATTTTAGTTTTTTTTTACAATTCTCTCTTAATCATGCAACTCATGCTGCATGCATCCCATTTCCATTTAGTTAGCGCATACATATCATTAGCATAATCTTGTGTGTATTCAACTGTTATTCAGCATTCTCTGGGAGTTCTAGATCACCATGACGTGCATTTGCATCATTCTCATGGACATTCATAGTCATTCTATTATTTGTCTTCTCTTTTCTCATGTTGGGAGGTTCAGTTTTGTTTGTATTGTAATAGTCTATGTAGACTCAATTTAGTAGTTTGTATTTTGAAGGGAAACCATAAACCATGTCATGTTCATTTCATTTATTTGATTTGGCCTTTGCTGTGTAAATATTAAGTTTGTATTAGTTTGGCCTTCTACATGTAAGACTTGAAAGAAACAGAGGCTTCATATGATCATATCATAAAGGTCATCTCATATCATGACATCATTTATGTGGTGAACAAAAGGCATCTCATGACAAGGCATGCATGATATGGTCATTTGTTGAGGATCTTAGTGCATTATTTTATAAGTTCTCATTCATGTTATGAATTAAATCATGTGGTGAAGAGGCATTCCGAAAAGGCATCTCATGACAGCATTGTCATGCCATGTCATGGTATATACTAAGGAGCTGTAGAGCATTTTCATCCTTCATGAAGCATATCAATCTGATGAATGTACATTTGCACCAGGCGTATTGGTAAGAGTTCAGCATTCAGAGAAGCCTCCAGTTTTTTCACTTCTAACAGAGACAGACTTGAAGAACATGAAAGTTCGTTGTGTTGTTTAACTCTTTTGAACCATATCCTCTGCTATGACTGAAGTAAGAGTCCTTTTCAATTTAACTTAAATGGATTCAGTTGTTCCTTGTGAGTTTTTACTAACGACACAAAATGATAGTTCAGATAGTTTATTCAAAAGCATAAGAAATTCTTTCTAATTCGACTTCCTAGAGTTAAATTGATTCAGTTTTTCTCTGCGAGTTTTACTAACAGCATGAAAGGATGGTTATTGAGAAGCATAAAAGCACACAAGGATCCACTTGGAATATCTTAGTGTGGGACTTGACTTTTTTTTAACATTTCTAAATTATAAGGCTAATGGATGATGCATTTTCTCAAAGCTAAAATATAGTTCAGAGTCCAACTCGTTGACATAATACATAGCAATTTCTTCCTAAGAGTTAAAATGAGCAAGTGGCATATATTGGAGAAACCTTTTAGAAGTTTAGTGATTATGTTGTACAAACAACATCTTGGATGGTCAACCTGATTCATGATTTGGTAGTCAAGTGACCTGCAAAATAGTTCCTTCCAACAACAACAACAACAAAGCCTTTATTCCCAAATAAATTAGTTCCTTCCAGTTTTACCATTAAATTTTACATGTAAATTCCATTTGTCCATCTCTATATCTGTATTTTGTTTAAGCCACAGCAGTTGTATCCTCTGCTCTCTGGCACTATATCTGATTTGCAGGGAGTTCTTTTATCAAGGATAGCACTGGTCTCATGTGTGGGAAATCGTTCTAGTTGTACAGTTGGCGGTGCGATAGCAGATCTAAATCTGGTATTGAACTCACCTTTCTTATACCTGCAGTTGGTGACATTATAGTTGTGGGTGACATTCCCCAGGTTATTTGATCTGAATTGAATATTTTGTATTTGTCTGAGGCTCTTAATTTTGTGCATATGCATTTGGAGAAAACTGAAATCCTGATTAGCATTATCTTTGGCTTTTTTTAAATGCATTGGTTGAACCTCTGACCTCTCCTCTTTTCAGCCTTTTCTTCTATATCCTTGAGGTTAGTTTTTTTTATGCAAAATATGTGAAACTTGATGTCAGTTTCAGTGTTAAATGGTGGTAACACGATCTGATAACTAGGTCATTATAACATATATAATATTTGAATGCCACAATAATTTTACATCCTACGTATCTAACTCAAGTGAACAAAATTAAACAGCTATGTTTACAAGCCATATAGCGCAAAGTTGCTCCTCTCCCCTAAATTCAGATTGCGCAACGGTGCAGCCAACCATTTCATTTCATTTTTTTGGAAGGAAAATGTTCAGTGTTTATTATGGACCTCCATACTTTTAACTTTTTAAAAATATTAAATTGGAGTTAGAATTATCAATAAAGATATTCAAACTTTAATTTTTTTTATCATTTATCTTTATTTAGATTTTTTTGCTTTAGGCCCTCGATGTAGAACGAGTCAAATATTGTCTATTGTAGCTGGTTAGATTTGCATTGAACCATCGCTTACATTTTCGAAACGTTTAATTTCTAAAAAAACAAATAGAAACAACAAAACCCAGCCCTCTTACTCCTGTAAACAAATTAAAATATCTGCATAATAGTACAAACATTTCGTTGTATTAACTAGCACACTGACATAACATTATAAGATGAAGGATGCTGGTGCTGATATTATAAAATGATGAAGCAGGGGTTTCTATATTTTCCAAGACTTGAAAAGTTCCATCAATCTAAATGAAGTTTAAAAACACAGCTCAAAAAAAAAGTTTAAAAACTTTTTAGAGAGAGGAATCCTGTACAAGTATCTCAATGAAACCGTGTTTATAATTATATTGTTTGTTAATATAGAAACCTGGAAATATACGAAAATGCTATGTTTACAAGCCATACGGTGATGAACAGCTGACAATATGTATATTAATAGCTCTTCGCATAATTGTACTCCATCTCCGTATGGACCATAACAAATTTCGGTCCAAAAATGTAAAATGAGTCAAGTGACCATATTAAGTAAAATGTACAGAACCAGATGTGCAAGCAGCTGGTTCAATAAAAGTCAAATTGCTTATTCTCGGATGCCAGTAGAACATAGCAGAAATGTTTTGGCAGACATTTGCAAACTGAAACTACATAGTTTTGTATGAATCAGCGAAATGGAAATAGGAAAAGTAAAAAGAAAAGAAAGAAAAAAACAACACTGGATCAGAAGAAAGCCAGGCGTTCTGCACAAGCTCCCTCAGGCATCAGGACTATCAGATCGGACAGCTACATAAAAAAGAACTTAAAATTAGTACAGAAAATCAGGATCAAACAATACTATAACAACTCTAGAATAGCATTCCATTGAGTTAATCCTGCTCATGTTATCCAAGAATGGTGCCTACATGTTTTGACTTGAGAAACACTCATTCGATTGCATTGTATCTAGTTATCTACTAGTTTAGTGACTCAAAGTTTCATGCAGAAACAGGTACTGGTGGCTTAGCTGCAGTGACTGAAATTAATTGCATGCTGAATATTTATGAATTTTCATCTGCAAACAACTATCTATAGATAATAAGAATTCTTAATCAAATACAACTACCATACAATACATTTACTGTGAACCTCAGCTCCATCTACGCATTAAGCAAGATTGTTCGTGGATGGTAATTGATTTAAACATACCATAGATTGAATCATAAGAAAACTATCTGTTCTGAAGTAAGAACTCCAAATATGAAGTTTAAATTAACCTGTTTAATATTTACAAATGATGACCTATCTATGAGGTACCATTGTTGTCAGACAAACATGGCACTATGGTGCCAACTCTTATCACTTGAGATAGAAAACAAACTCTAAACCATTGGGTGTTTTTTTTATCAACTCAATTGCATACATGTAAAAACCTATGTGGCATTTAATTTGATACAATACACATCAATAGCTTTGGAAAAATAAACAAATTTTGGTCCACTGAAGCACTGACATTTGGACGTGATGCATATCAATAGCAGTAAACATGAATAATTAATTCAATCACACCATGAAGGAACTGTATAACGTATTGAAAACGGTGAGTTCACAATTTAATGGGAAGCCGACAGGTGTGAGTGAAGAAAGTGGAAGTAGACATCATTTAGTGTCGAAGTGCTTCCTTATTAATCGAACTAGAATTGAGATTGTGAAAAAGACAGTAGAGAAAGAACTTCCCTATCTTACATATCTAATAAAAAACAAGTGGTAGTGTGGTACAGTAGTACTGATTTGGCATATTGGATACCTTACCCAGTTTAACCTGAAAATTATGTATTCTTAATTTTCCAAGGGTAATAGAAACAAACTTATAGATATTAATTGATGAGTGCCAATGATATTAAGTACAACAATCAGTCCATAAACATCAACATGAATGAAGATACAAAAAAATGCACTATTCGAAGCAATGCATTTTATACCTAACCAGCAGATAAGACATCAATGAAGTAATAGTTGACAAATAATAAGGTCGCACTGATGTAAACCCTAATTCCAATTAAATCAAGGAATGAAACCACTAAAACGGTCCAGGTTAGACTTCAATCACACATAACTTGACCAGATGATACTCACCGAATAATACAAACGATGTCAGCTAATCTAAACTTTAATTTCTATCAAACCATGCAATTAAAGACCGCGTGAATCGCACAAATCGCACAGATCTGGAACGATTGACCAAAACTTAACTCCGATCAAGAACAAAATCACGAAAGATGAAAATAGAATAGAGTAAAAGAGAGAGGGAGGAAGGAGATCGTACCGGGCTTCTCAGGCTTTCCATTAGCCCACTTGGTAACGGAGAAGTGAACCTTCTCGCGCGAAAGAGCATTGGTCTTGTGGGGCTCCTTGAGGCAGGAACGCACGAGAGAGGCGCAGATGTTGGAGTAGGTTATGTAAGTCATCCCTGCGGCGCGCCAGAACGGAACCGCTGCACTCGAAGCCGCCGAAGCCATCTCTCTTCCTCTCTCTCTTTCTTTCTCAGACAGTGTGTGTATCTCACGACAATCGAGGCTTGCTCTCTCGCCTGTGCACGAATAAAGAGAAGAGAACCTTAGGTCTCGTTTGGATTAGAACTGAGAAGTGGGTTTTATTGGGCTTTTAATTAGGCCTCTAAATAGGATATTTAATTGGAATGGGTGGGCTTGGTTTATGGACCGTATTGAGTTGGGCGTCAATTTGGACTTCCAATTATTTGTGAATCAGATCTAATACATTTTACATCAGCACAGCGAATCGGAATCCTCTGCGGAACTTTTTTGTTCCGCAGAGGGGAGAACTTGCAATATCCCCCGTTAGATGAAATCCGATGGCTCAAAAGCAAAGTCCATGCAAATATCGCTTAAAAAGAAAAAAAAAAGGAAAAGTCGCGAATGAGAGCTGTCCGTCTAGAATCATTACGCAAATCCTTCTTCAATAGTCTCCATTACGAACTCTTGCTTTTTCCCACTAAAACCATTCGACGATCCGCTTCGTTCCTCTCTCCGATTGCAAGGTGGGTGCTCTCTTGATCCTCTCATGTTAGTGGTTACAGAATCTCTATAAACAAAGAATCTATTTGAAAATTTGGTTCATTGCTGATGCATCTGATTTGTAATTCAGAGTTGTTTTAGAGGATTCGAATATGTACCTGTTGATGCACTTGCTGCTAACTTATACTTGTTGTTGATGCAGATGTACCTGTTGAGGCTTATTTGACAATGAAAATATATGTTTGCATATGTACCTATTGATACACTTTCTTTCTTTCATGTTTGATAATTTATATATTTATTGATGTACTTTGTAAGTAGTTTGAATAAGCCTGAAGTTTTAGGAGCAAAGGAAGTTAACATAAATGGAAGTGAACCGAAAAAAGTTCGTGTGCTTAGGAGCACTGAAAGTGAACAGAAAAAAATCAGAATTTTAGGAGCCAAATTTTTCTTTCTTTCATGCTTAAGCAGATGGATATATATCAGTATATGAAAATGAGGTGTGCTTGAATTTGCCGTTACTTTTTTCATAACAAAGTGAACATAAATCATGTAAAAAATATTGGTTTTAAACTTGTTTATTGGTTAAAACTTTGAAGTGATTGGTTGTATACTTGGGGAAAATCAGGAACTAAGAACTGAGAACATAAATAAATAAACAGAGAACTAAGAACAAGCATATTACAAGCTTCATTGATGTCTTAATCCATACCACATTTCCTACAATTGATAGCATATTACAAGCTTCAAATAACATAGAAATTGGATCCCTAATACAATTACAATAAAACATTTCCTCGATTGCTTTGGGGCATAAGACTCTCAAGAATGAGCCTAACAGCAAAGCCATCCTGAAAATAAATACATTTTGATCTTAGTAAACTAAATATTTAAAAATTATTATACAACTTTGTGCCATGCATTGGCCTGGTGTGGCCCTGTGTCTGTCTGTACAGCATACTGAAATTGTCAGATATGAGTATAACAACTATAGGGATAAGACAAACATGGTATATCATAACTCATACCTATCTTGGTGATTCATTTCGATTTGAATTTGATCTTATCATGAGACAACCAAATATTTATATACACATGAACTAAATGAAAATTTGAAGTTCACCTGCAAGGTTTGATGAAACCACTAACATCATGCAGAATTGGCATCGATGTCTTCCTGCTCGGTAGAATGTGCAATAAATTTGCTATCGACTACACAAGAAAATATACAAAATCATTTCGTTAAATAAAAATTAGGAACTCCTAAAGGACAAATATTTGAACTTAAGTTTCCATTCTCTTTATATTATAATTATGGTTCTTGTAGGGTACCTCAAGTGTATTCAAAATGGCATTGAGGATAGTTGGCAATCCTCTGTTGCCCACATTGTAGGGTACCTCAAGTGTATTTACATGCCAACCTGCATTTGGAGCTTAATTCAGTATCAATTGAAATCAAATATCAATTTGACTCTATGAGTTCATGTTTATATATATAAGAGACCAAAAAATCATTATTTGCGCTATGCTAAAATGCTAAAAGAAAGGAAATGAACAAGTATTTCAACATAGTATTAAGTTGTTTGCTTAAATTTGTACTATAAGAAAGGAAATGAACAAGTACTTTCCCTCTTAAACTTCACATATTAAAAATCTCATGGTAAAGTTTCTCAGATTTTATATTGG
>CAXKVX010004226.1:0-23347 GCA_964058865.1 Eleocharis quinqueflora
ATGTGAGGCTTGTATGAACCCATTTGCTCGTAAAAATCGTACTTGTTTCTCTGCTTGTATCGATTCGACCGTTCAGCCGTCACGAACAACTGTGATTTGATTTAAGAAACAGATTCTTAGATCGTTAGATGAATTTTGAACGATTCAGATCGAAACAAACAAAAAAACAAACAGAAATTTACGAGCAGCAGATCTCGTTTCCAGATAACCACCCCTTTAAATTTTTCAATAGAAATATCAAATGTTTTTCCATAATGATATCTTCGACATAAATGCAGTAGCCAGTAGCTTAGGATACAGGTTTTCTGGGAGATTCGATCTCTATAGCATTTTTCGCTGGTTTCCTTAGTGACCAAGTAGTCAATTATAAATGGGGTATTGGATTTGGACCGGCGGTTTTTTGTTCCCGAGTCAGTGAACCGGACCATTCAACACCAATCCCAAATTCCCATGTACTCATTTTAGTCTCCTTTTTATTTTCTTTTGCCTTGTTTACTTTTGAGATGATATATCCACTAGTGGTGCTTTGTACTTTTTTTTTTTTTTTGACGCGAGCTTTGTACTTGTTGTGTGGGGAACATAATCGACGTGGTCCTGATATTTTGTGGCGTATAAAAGCATGTTTTCCGAGTGGTGGGTCACTAAATTAATAGACTATATATAAATTAACTAAAATACAATTTTATAAGAGCTAGATGTAGTGTAGTATCAATATTGAATCATGTCTAAGAAAAACAATGTAATCAAGTTATGACAGATTTACGAGCAGAATCAACAGCCAAAATATTGTTCATTTCATGTTTCATTACACACACATATATATAAATACTAATAAAAAGAACGAGCTCCATAGGTGCTAACTATATTTCAAGTATTTTTGTCAAAAATTTATCTTAAATAATGTTATATCAATTTACACGATTATACGGCATCTCAAAAAAAGAGTTATGTAAAAAATTATGATTGTTCGCACGCCATCGTTCAGAATAATTACTGTTATTTTCCAATTTGAACGTCGGTTCGATGGTCAATGTGTGTTTATAATTGTTATCAATAATACATTTTTCTACGAAATATTTATATCTTGTTGTCATCAATGTTTATTTTGCACATATTATTCACATTTGTGCATATATGTTCATATTTACAGAACAAGTATTCATACGTTTAAAAAGTTGATGTTTGTATTGTAGAAACACATATAGTATAGATAGTCGTAGAAAGAAAGTGAAGGCCTGAAAAAACGAAAAGAGTAGGAAATGAGAGAATCAGACGAAAAAAATAATGAAAAATAGAGAAGTCAAACAAAATAGATTATTATATGAGAGAATGTGACAAAAGAAAATAACAGAATATGAAGAAGTATATAAAAAAGTTTAGAAAATGGTTGAGATTCACGTGTATTTTTTTTTTCCTTTTTTTGTGTGAATAGATTTAGGAGCTGCTTACACGAACTCGTCCCTCGTCAGCAGTAGCGGACCTTAATGGAGGTCAAAGGTGGTCATGGCTCCTCCTTGAATTTTAAAAATACAATTATCAAGTATTTAGTTTCTGTGTAAAAATTATCAAATTAGCTCTTTCTTAATTTGAACTCTATAATTCTCTAACGTATACAAACAAAATTATCAAATTAGCCCCTCTTTAATTTGAACTCTATAATTCTCTAACGTATACGAACAAAATTATCAAATTAGCCTCCCCTTAATTTGAACTTAAGATCCGCCACTGCTCGTCAGTAGTCACATAGATTTAACTACAAGTACATATTGGATTGAGTTGGATTTGTGCAAGAATTAGTGAAATTATTATTTTATTATTATTCTAATCATCATCATCATTACATATAATGTTCCCTTTAATCGTTCTTTTATACGTTTCTCCACCAGAAGAAAAAAAAAATTAATGTTATGCTTTGTCTATTTCAGTTATGTCTGTTCTGTTCGTTTTTCTGCATGTTTTTATATTTAATTTTTTTTTGAAATGTCACTCTAAAACAAGAAATTTGACAAGATGCCATCAGAAAAACTCCGTTTGTCTAAATGCCATTAAACTCGATTTCTATTTTAATCTTGCCATTATTCTCTTTTAACTTCAATTAAAAAAATATCAATCTTTTTAAATGCCGAAACTGTTTCTTGTCAGAATTATTTTTTTAATTTGACAGATGAAATCGATTCAGTCGAACACCAAACCAAAAAGATCGAGTCCGATTCAAAACACTTGACACTAGAGCTCCTCATTCTCAGACTCACTCGACTCTAGAGTTCCTCCGCCACCCCCTTCATCGCTCCGCCGGCCGCCGCCACCCCACCGCTCCGCTCTGTCAGGCTGTCTCCAGCCGTTACTTCATCTTCAGCGAGATTATTTTTATTCCCCGTTTTCTTTTTCTTTTTTCTGATAAAAGTGCTTTTTTGTTTACCGATACTGAGACGAAGACCAGTACTAGAGCATTGCTAATAATGTTAGCTAAACACATACCAGACGAAGAACACAACATTAGCTGAAATTTGCTTTGGTTTCTTTTCTATCTTGGTTGGTTATATGTTAGCTAGTTCTAACTTCTAAGTATAATAACGGTAATGTTATAGAGCATTAATGCTAATAACAGTTAAATGAACTAGGACAATTTACTATTGATACTGGTATTTGTAAATATTGTTAAGAATTCAGTCGTAAATTGTCCAAAAGGCATTTCTTTTGAGTTTAGGTACTTACATTTCTTTGTTACTAATACTATTATGGCGATATTATTGTTACAGTCTATTTAGACCGAATTTATTATCAATGAAGCTCCAACTAGACCAAGTTACATTTCTTCATTAGTTACAGTACTTATATTTCTTGATTTCTTCATTAATAATAGTACTTACATATCTCCATTAGTAATAGTAATTTTTTTGTTGTAATAAATATTGAAAGAACTATGGCAGCTAGGATTGATCCAAAATGTAGTGGTACAGATGCGACGGTACCATGTACTCCAACCCAACCAACCTCGACTGTTAAAATTGGTAGCTAGTCAATTGTAATTGCAAGTAGACTTGTGAAGGATTGTTCCAGTTTGGTGATGCGGAAGATGATGATTATGTGACTTTACATGATGGGTATATGTATTATTTTGATGTTGACTAACATGCTAAGGAGGTTATGTTGGTGCGATTTCAATTTAGAATCAAGAGTCAAATATCAAATTTATAAATTAACTAGCAATTGCAATTCAAATTCAAACTCCGCACAAGAAATAAAATTAAAATATAGCATAAGAGAAACTTACCTTGCATCCCTACGGTCTCTTTTGATCTTGCTCTTGGAGTCGTTGGAGGAGGAAGTCCATAATCTGCAAAAAACTTGAAACGGGTCACTGACGGATCCTTCCAAACAGTTATGAGTTTCTATTCTTTTCTCCAAGAACATGAATGATTCGAGGCGTATAATCTCTTAATGGAATAGAGTATTAGTAAGCTAAGCACAATACATGTGTCCTAAATAATTTAGTTTTTGTCACAATGTAACTTAAATGTCTACATTGAGTTCATTATAGTAACATTTTTATGGATCCATGCATTTAATCTTGAAATCAGATTTGATATGACTTTCAAACAAAAAAAGATGAGGCATGTATCCTTAATTGCCTTTAAATAGATTAAGAATTGTGTAAAAATCTACATTTGAACGTACCCTAAAAGAAAATTACTTGTCCTAAATATATAAACTTTATTTAATATTTACTAAAACCTTTTAAAAAAAAATTACTAAATATCTTTTATACTCTATTTATACTTAATATGAATCTCTTTTTAAAATTTAGCATTTTTATCTTCTTCTTTCTCAAAAAATAAGAATTAAATGTTTTATAAAAGTTCAATATACTCCATATCACCCGTGTTTACGAAGTTACATGAATTTAGTCTTCTGGCTGTGAAATTGGATTCTTGGGGACCAAAGAAAAAAAGTGATATTCCTTTAATTACTCAACGGTGGATAATTAATTTTCTTTCCATAAACGAGATATATAAAGGTGCAATTAACCCTCATATAATAATATAATATCACGCACCATCAAAAGATGCAGATTTGTATCTCTCAATCATCACTTTGTTAGGCACAAATGTTTGTTTCTCTTTTGTCAATTTATGTCTTAGCTTCTGCTACATTAGATCCGTTGTGTGCATGTCACTAGCAATTAAAGATTTGAAGTACTTGTTCATGGCGTCATGTGTTCTCATGCTACCTCAGTACCTCTATTATTAATTAGTACTGTTGTTGGATATTTGATAGAAATTAATTAATCAATTTGGGCATTTAATTTAATCATTATTAAAAACTATTTATGAATTAAGGCTGTAAAAGTCAAAGACCATATCTACCATATAGTATTTTCTACTAGCTATTTGCAGAAAAAGAGAGAGACCTGTAGATTTTCTTCAACCAATTAAAACACTTGAAAAATAAATCTTGAAAATTAAATAGATTGATAAAAATGTCACAATCTAGAAGGCAACATGTCATGGATTAGGTTGAGACCATCTGTAAGTAATTAATAAGTAAATTATTCATTTATTCTAATGGTTGATACAAGTGAATGGTACATATATACCACTGCACATCCAAATTGATTTTTCTTTCTATCCTTGCCTTCTCTTTAATTATATTCTTAGGTTCATTTTTTTGTTAGTGTGAACTCCATTGCCAATTATGTTTCATGCTCAAATAAAATGAAACATATTTTTCAAAGTCATGATAAAATTCAAATTTGTCAACATTATTATATATATGCAATCCTTCTTTTTTCCTTAGTAAGAGAGATTATCTATGAAGTTGTTAATTAACCCCTGTTGAAGTCCCTTTCAAGTTTGAAGGAAACTATATATAGCATATTATTGAACATTACCGAAGGGGTAATTCAAATATTCAACACAATAAATAATGTAATCTTTTCCTTTATTTCAATGAAAATTCTAAGTAGGCATAGCCTACTTTCTTCAAAAAAAAAAAAAAAAAAATATTCAACACAAGGCCTTGCAACTAGAATAGAAAATTTTCAACTTGGTCATAGAAATGCATGCCTTTATTCTTTGTCCTTCGACAGTGCAGTTAATTACATATATTATATATATCGCCCTTGATATATAGTTTTTCCTTCAGCATAATCTCTTTACGAGAATGATGTGCATTAATTTACGACTTGTACCAAGGTATTGGTGAGACTGATATGTTCACTGAGCAACTGAACTATATATATATATATATAACAAGACAAAAATAATATGCATATTACATCACCTTCCGTACTATATATATATATATATATAGAGAGAGAGGAGAAAGGCTAGGGTGCTCCATGGAGCATCAAATTACTCGTGTTCCACATCCGTTATATCCAATTTAAAAATTTCAACGATTGATCCGAACCGTTTTACATGATATACATATTGAAATCTACTTAGAGATTGAATTTTACATTTTTTGATTTTTTTGCTATTTTTTAATGAGGAAGAAAAATTGTTAATCAAACGGTTTCTGGACCAACAAAAGTTGCAATTTTCCTACCTCTTTAAAAAATAGCAAAAAAAATTTAAAAATGTAAAATTTAATTTCCAAGTAGATTTCAATATGTAGATCATGTTCAACGGTTCGGATTGGTCGTTGGAATTTTTAAATTGGAGATACGGTGTGGAGCATTATGGGTTTGGTGCTCCATGAAGTACCCTAGCCTATCTCTCTCTCTCTCTCTCTTTATATATATATAGCTCAATAAATAAAAATTTAAGTTATTCAATAAATTCTTTATATCAAAATATTGTAGAAAATCAAACTTTGTGATTATGCTTTCTTTTTATTTTTTAAATATTTTTAAGAATAATTCAGATTTAATACTACAAAAATGCAAGAAATTATATAAGGAGAGCACCATGGATAAGACTCAATTCGATTAAAACTCGGGTGTAAACATAATAGACTATGAATGGTTAATGCTAACATTATGTTTGTTTTCATATTTCATATATTAATATGCGAATATATGAACGGATACGAGAAAGAGAGCGATAGATTGAAAACAAAATATGAAGTTAATTGATAAACAGAAAAAAAGATAATTAACTCATGTAATTAATTTAAAGAGGAGGTATCGCTCGCCAATGCTTATTTTGATAGTAAAAATTCAAATTAATCCATAAAAGTCTATAAAATAGAGAAGAAATATATAGGCATATTCTTGAGCTTGTAGATTAGTCATGTCTTTAATTTGATGTGATTTGAGTGTCATTTCATATTTCATCAAATTTCATATAATTTAATACATTTTTAATGGTTCATATATGATAGTCCGCGGTGGAAAATTAAATGACACTCAAATCGCTCCAAATTGAAAAAAAAATGTCTAATCTATAAGCTCAAGAATACACATATATAATTTTTCTATTTTAAAGAATTTTGTATGAATTAATTTGAATTTTCATTGTCAGGATTGCCAAAATAAGAATTGTCAATTGATCCCTCCTCTAATTAAATAAGTAACTAGAATAATAAAATACAATTTTAAGATATGATATTGATAAAAAATTTTAATATATTAGTTGATGTTTTCATAACAATAATAGGTATATAAAATATTAGAGTAATTAAACAACAAATGAAATAGAGGAAATTATAATTTCAAATGGAAAATTTTCACATATGTAAATTTTAAGATACTTACAACACCAGTTTTATTAGGGTTCGGGTAAATTTGAATATGCATTATTAGAAAAAAAAAATCAAAACTACATCTCTGTATTCATATCATTTGTTTGCTGTGTTAAAATATGAATAGTTATTGACCCGAATAATATATTTACAGTTAATATATATACAAATACAAAAACGAAAGAATCGGATAATCTGCTATGTTTACAACCTAGTAGGCCATGAAACAAAAAGGCATTTTATACTGTTAACTTTCTAATTCCAATAATGTGTTTGGAAACATCAATTTTGTTGTGCTTTGTAGATGCTGGCTATTAGTTTAACAATACATTCTTTATATACATTGTATATTTAGTGTCCCAACTAATAGTTCCTCAATGTACCTTTCCCACTTTCGTTTTTCTAACTGACTTTTAAAAAAAAAAAAGTCAAACAATCAAATACGGATAAAAATAGAAAGTCAAACATTCAAATAGCGAATAAAAATGAAAATATGGATCGCGCTCATTCTTCAGAACATTTTCGTCTCACACAATATCCTAAATGTTTTATACAAAATGTATGAGTTTAGACTAAATAAAACATGTGTTCATACTAGTTATTTCAAGTCTGTTTTTGCACTATTTCAAGCCTTTTCACATAATGTATGGTGTGCAGACTAAATAAAACAGGTGTTCAGACTAAATAAAACATGTGCATACTAGCTGTTTTAAGTCTGTTTTTTCACTATTTCAAACATGTTTTGCGCATAATGCATGAGTTGCAGACTAAATAAAATAGGTGTTCATACTAGATGTTTCTACTAGTTGAATCATTTTTTGAGAAAATTTTAGCAAAAAAAGTGTAGAAAAAATGGGGTTTGAAGACTTTAGAAGCGTTTTTCGGGGTCAAAGCAACATTTTGGAGGTTTTAGAAGTATTTTTAGGGGTCAAAGCAACGTCGCTATGGGCTTACAACCTAGTAAAGTATGTGTGTCGTGTCTTGCCATTTTCGAAAATTTCTCATACTCGCGAATCAGAGTTACGAGTCAAAAGTTACATCCGTTTGAAGATCAAACGTTACATTGTGCTTAATTTTTTTTTTGTCAAAAATAACATTTAAAACAATTAAAATGGTTAAAATGTACTCATACTAACTAAGAATGTGGTCATACTAACTCCTCTGGTGGTTATACTAATTCTCAAGTACTTATACTAACTAAAGATGTATGTGGTCATACTAGCTCTTCTGGTGGTCATACTAAATAAAATAGGTGGTCTTACTAACCTCTCAGATGGTCATACTAACTACTCAAGTGCTCATACTAACTAAGCATGTAGTCATACTAGCTCCTTTGATGACTTACTAAATAAAATAGGTGGTTATACTAACTGCTCAAGTGCTCATTTAACTAAGAATGTAGTCATATTAACTCCTCTGGCGGTCATACTAAGTAAAATTTGTGGTCATACTAAATAAAATAGGTGATCATACTAATCTCTCGGGTGGTCATACTAACCGCTCAAGTACTCATACTAACTAAAGATGTTGTCATGTTAGTTCCTCTAGTGGCCATACTAAATAAAATAGATAGCCATACTAACATTCATAATGCTCAAAATAACTTTTCGAGTGTTCATACTATTTTCTCAGGTGTTCATACTAACTTCACAAGTCTTCATATTAACTTCACATGTGTTCAAACTAATATTAGATGTATTCATATTAGTTGAAAAATGTGTTCGTACCACTGAAACAAGTATTTATATTAGATGAACATTTATATTTTCATTTTTCTCCTTCTATTTCTTTCTTTTGTGAAAAAATAATAGTCATGGTGAATACGAAGAAAATCAGAGAGTCTCAAGGTCGTTCGTTGTCTTTCATCTTCGTTCTCAGATCTGCTATCACTTTCTCGTTCTCGGACATGTAGTCACTTTAAACATTATTTTCGTCTTTGATGGTTTTCTCGTTGTTTCTAACAATCTCTCGTTGAAGAGAAGATATGAAAAAAAAAACGATAAAAGAAATAAAAAAAGAAAGACGCAGTTCGAAGAGAATGAAAGAGAATGGGAGACAGAAAGTTGGAAATTAGAGAATTTTGTCGTATATTTAAATGTATTATTAGTATATTTTATGGGAACAACTAGAGAGCTAATTAGCAACATTGTTTTACATCAGACTTGATCAAAATTTATTAATATAATAAGACAATATTTATTAAGTCAAATAAAACATTCCCCTAACGTTTCATATAAGTTATATGTATTATTTTTATGCCCGCTAATTTAGTCCAAACATGATTTATTGATTCGGCTGAGACGAAATCCAATTATCCAAAAATTTGAATATACCGAATTTAAACAATCTCAACATAAGACATTACCATGTATTTATTTTCAAGTGGTATAATACATACATCACTAAATAAACAAGACATAATACACTATATATTATCAATAAATTCAAACTAATTGACTTCTCAACACAATAGATTATTACATTTACATATAAAAAAAAAGATATCCGTTACAAAATCAACATTACGGATTGGGGAACATCCTACCTTCCAATCAAATTTGTGTTTACTAACGGGGTACATAATTTCAGGGAGCATATCAGCCCTCTCCGACAAAAAAAAAATATTTATACTTTTTTTTTTCTTACAAGGCTTTCCGAATTCCGACACATTTTATAATAGAAACATAGTTTTGATGAGCGGATAAGAACGGACCCGTTAACCCAATCAATCTCCCATTTAACTACCTCTGTTTCCATTTCTCCTCTCATTTTCTCCAAGCCTCCACACGACCACACCTCTCTTCTTCTCTTTTCTCCTCTCCACTGCTCTTCTAAACCTAGTACCAATCCAATATATAAAAAGAAAAGATCCAAAAAAACCCAATTCCACAATCTGGCAATCGATCACGAATCATCCCCATTAATGGATTCCAAAACCAAGAACAGGAGAGCAATGGTACATCCTTTAATGCTCTGTTTTATTTCTTTGAAACCCTCATTTTGAGAATATAGTCTAATGTTGTTGATTCAAATATTGTAGGATGAAGAAGTTGGTAAGTGGCCTCGATGGCTAAAGCCGCTATTATCGACGCAGTTCTTCGTGCAATGCAAGGAGCATGCCGATTCGCACAAGAGCGAGTGTAACATGTATTGCTTGGATTGTATGAATGGTGCTCTCTGCTCTCTCTGCCTCTCTAGCCATCATGACCACCGCGCCATTCAGGTATCTAATTGTGCTTGTGATATAATTTGTTCTGTTATTTGCATTTTAGGGTTTGGTTATAATTTGGTAGTAAATACATTCATCTTAATTTATTTGTTTTATACATGTTTTGTTCTCTTCTTTTTATAGTGGATTGTTGTATATAATGTTGAGTATTATTATTTTATTTAGAATTTTGTTGATTATTATTTATAATTGCAATGGCAATATAAATGCGCTTCTTTTTGTTAAAATGAAGTATAATGACTTTACTAGATTTGACACCTTTGTTTTACTTAGTTGCAAGGCGTTCTTATTTATTCAATTTCTTCTTTTTTCCTTCATTGGGTCATCAATTGCAATCAGTACTTCTGTTTGTGTTGGTAATTTCATGGATTTGTGCACTTTGTACTATTAGCAAATATATTTATAGAACATTGCTATTCTGGATATTGCATTTAATGAACATCTCTTATCTAATTAGGACTAATCATACAATATGAATGATTTATTGAAATCACAAGACCTTCTTAGTACCAAATTACAACAATGCAATAAGTCTAATTGTGATAATCAATGTGAGTGTAGATCAGGAGGTCATCGTACCACGACGTGATACGTGTGAATGAGATACAAAAAGTGATGGACATAACCGGCGTGCAAACTTACATCATAAACAGCGCACGTGTGGTTTTCTTGAATGAACGGCCACAGCCGAGGCCCGGGAAGGGTGTCACCAACACATGCGAGGTCTGCTCTCGTAGTCTGCTCGACTCATTTCGGTTTTGTTCACTTGGTTGCAAGGTTTGTACTGTTTTATTCATTTTTTCCCTTTTTCCATTTTTGTGCGATCAATTGTGATTCAATTATTGTTGTTTGATATGCTCATTATGTGCCCTTTCTATTGGTGCAATGTTGTTGGCTGTCATGAAGAAATAAATAAAAACATTGGACCCCAGTGTTAAATATTTTTTTAGAATGTGATTCGGATGCTAGAAAGGAGTATTTTGTGATAGCAACTAAAACTTGGGCTGAAATGTAAAATGTATGATAAATCGGTAGTAGCATCCAGTTCCAATAACTATTTTCTCAGCAATCAGATTTAGATGTTGCATTTTATAAATTATTACTTAAAGCCTATAAGGATGTTTTAGTAATTATACATGGAAGTCTTCTTTTCAATGTCAAAGGTGAAAATGAAGTTTTCCTCTCTATTTTCTTTAGTCATCAATTTGGTGATTCCTTTTTCTTTGATAAAAGATGCAAGTTGCTATTTATTTCAAATCCATTATATTTCTACATTTTTGTTTTAGTCCAGTTATTATAAATCCAATCAATTATCAGAAACAATATCTTATATTATTTCTTCAATTGCTTGCAAAATTGACAAACCTTTTATTTCTCTTTTTCTGAAAACTGACCATTGGAGGTTTTATCCAAAATAATTGATGTCATTTTCAGCCTTAATTTAATATCTTTGTAGAATTGCCAACAACTACTAACTGTTGGATTAAATGTTTATAGATTGTAGGCAGCTCAGGGGATCATATAATAGAGAAAAAAAGAAGAAAGAACAAATTCATGAACTCTTCAGATTCTGAGGAGTCATACACAACTACAGGAAGTGACAAGAGTAATATCACCACACATAGCTTTACTCCCTCCACACCGCCCCCAATCATGTCAGGATTCAGGTCTCCGGCTAAACGTCGCAAGGGCATTCCCCACCGGGCCCCGTTCGGCAGTCTCATGCTCGAGTTCTAAGTTCGACTAGAACCGGCATCTCGTTGTATGTATTTATGTGTTGTATATGTATATTATAGATGAATGTTATATATATAGAAATAATAATGAAAGCATAATGTGCCTCTTTGGGTTGGAGGCCAGTGCTTGAGTTAGGGTTTGAAGCAAGAGTCAGACTAGTTCCAATTTTAAGAAGAAAAAACAAAACAAAATGAAAATGTACTGTATTAGTTGGATACTGGTATAGAGGTTAGTGACTAGTAGTGCTCACTAGCTAAATAAGTTTTGGGGGCAGGTTTAGCCATTGTTAATTAGTTGTAAATATATAAAGAGATATAAATTTGGGGATAAGAAGCAAATCTACGACCTTAATGTTGAATGGATAGGTATGTACAATAAAATTATAAAAATATGTCTAATACAAAAATTTAAATATGAAATTTGTTGTTGATTCAAATAGTTGTGTGAACTCATGAATATTGGAAACTGTTATGTTGCACCATAATCCCTATCTGTTTTAATTGGTTTTTACTGTTAACTCTCTTTACTTTGGAGCAAAGAACAAATAGAAACGAATATTATGAAATATATGAAACGAATGACAGAGAATAAAGTTGGGTCTTTTAGTTGGAGAATGACTAGAGAGAAAATGGTGGAGGTCGCTTTACACTACTATTAGGAAATAATTCCTAGATACCTTACTTGGTGTGGATCATGTAAAACATTTAATTCTTACACTAAGACAAATTTTAACAGCTAATTAGTAATACCTCTTATCTTGATTCCACATTAGAAACCATTAATTTTAGACCAAGTCCATTTAAAATTCTAATCGCATATATGCATTTATGTGGAAAAATATGCTCACCGCACTATATAATATGCAAGTGATAAAGCGTAGACCAGTTGCATCCAAACAAACAATCTCTAGTGGAGCTGTGGAGAGGCATTTTCATTGATCTTAACGTGGAGCAATTTTTCATTTTTTGTGGTATAAACTGTTTTAATTAGTGTGACATGTGGATCTATGCGGTACACGTACGAGCAATAACACGTGTGAAGGTCTGAAAGTTGATGACGTGTCTGTCACTGATTGGGTGTTAAAGTAGGTCGGCTTGTGCTCCTTTGTTCTGTCGATTCCCTCCGTTTAAATTGGAGCTGTTCAAACTCTTTTTGTTGGCAAGCTCTCATCGTTATTCATTCATCAAGTCAAAACCAACGATCCATTTATATACATTTGAATTCTTTATTTAAAATTGTTCTGATTAACATGATAGTTTTTCGCTTCTAAATTGAAAATTGAAATCAATACATTGGGTTACCTTTCTTTGAGTTAAAGGACACCTCCATTTATATAAAAACGGAGAAGAAGGTCTTTACCCCTTTGCCTAGGTGGGTTGTTTCTCGCCGCCTCCTCTTCTTGACTCTTTCTCGGAAAGCGGCTCTGCTTGTGTCAGCGCTTAGAACTTTCTACTTTAATACCTCTACCTCCTCTCACCACCGTCCGATCAAAAATCAGCAGTTGAGATTCAAGTCAGCTCAGACGATCTCACACGGAACTACTCTCTAGATCCCATACAGTAACCAAAACACCAAACAGGCTTTTAACAGGGATATAATACACGTTGCGAGGCAGCATTGCTTCGTATGGTGTTTCCTGTTTGGGAAGCAGCGTCTCTGTCGCATGAGGTCTGATCCGGAATGGTCGTCGCCGTGTCCAGTGGAAAAGATATTTTCCAATAAGAGAGCGACACGTGTGAAAACCGTGGCGGGAAAACAGATACAGGTACGGACAAACAAGTGGATCAGACTTGACCTCATGCGTGAAACAAGGTCTTGGTTTGCTTATTTAAGCTAAGCATCTCCGACAATGGGCAATTATTTGTACAACTCTGGGGAAAAAAGCTAATTATGTGTTTATGTGGCGTCTACATGGGATAACATTTGATTCTATATTTCTATTAATTAGGTAATTTGACAACCTTTGTGTCTGACAACGATTCAATAATGCAAATGTGGGTATAGGAAAGGATTTCATTAACATTTTTAGATAAGAAATTAAGAATTCATGTAAAAAAGTTGTTTGATTTATTATTATATCAGTTAATTGATATACAAAATCACATATGATCCCGTTATTTTTACATTTAACTATAATTGTTATTGTGAAATTGATTTAACTATATGACACACTCGATGAATTTTTTTTCAATAACGAGTATTTAAGGGGATCTACAACGGTTATGAACTGTTGTAAACATAGGGGTTGCAAAAAATATATTAATACCCGGCATAAATGAGTAGTTGCAGAAGCTAAAAACATCCGCTCTACTTCAGATTATCTACTCCGTTTGTTTAATATTACCCGTCCGCTCTCCTTCAGGTTATCTACTCCGTTTGTTTAATATTACCCGTCGTGAAAGATATTTTAGAAGACTAAGTTCCTATCAACGCTCTTTGCTCTTCTACAAAGCTCTTATAACTTAATACTAGCTCGTTGTAGAAGAGTACTTTTTTTAAAAGAATCGCATTGTTTATGTGGCTAGCTCATTTTTGCTAGCGCGCTAAAATTAAAATATCAAATCAGTATCAAACATCCAGGATACCAGTAGGATCACTCATCCAAAAAATATGAATTTAGTGCAAATTCCACATATCAGTTAAACATTAAACATCCAGAATATCAAAATATGACCAATCAACAAAATACATAATTAATCCATGACTATAGCTAGCTAACTTAGAGAATATACAAGTGGAAATCCATCTCAGTAAGTGGAACAAACAAAGACTTGTAGCATAGCAAGTTTAGCAGTTTTGAGACTTACAAAATCAAAGTCATGTACATTCCATATTTTGAGAAAGAGAGAGATATTACAAAATCGAACAACTTCAAGAATGAAATTCATAAGCACATTCACAGTATCGTCTAGGTGGATTTGTGAATAGTTTTGCGGAGCTACGGGTTCAATTTGCTGCATCAATGATAAGTAAAATTTGGTGTAAGAACTGAAAAATTGAAATTTAATTAATAAGACAACCAAGTAAGTTTCTTTTTCGTACCGAATTAAGGCAAAGCTTGGTCGTGTTCAAATTAAAGCAATATGATGTTTACCATGAACCTCATAACATAATAACGGCATCTAACTCCATCTGTTTTTCGCGAACTCTAAAGACAAAAAAGAAATTCAAGAAGAAATTAAGAATCAAATAGTTCAGAAAATTATCAAAACCCTAAATCCTAAATGACAAAATTAAGTTGTTTTCATGTCTGTCTTGGTGTCTTGTAAATCAATTTCTAATACTTATTCAACTTTAACATTATATTAGGAACAACAATATATTTTTTTTTTGAAACAAGTAGGCCCAAAGCCTACCACTTCCTTTTCATTTAAAGAAAGAAAGCAGATAACATGAGTTCATGCAAAGTAAAAAGAAGACCACCCCAGCAGAAATAAGAAAGCCCTATCTTTTTAACCTACCCCTCCATGTTATACGGCACCAGTATCATTATATCTCGATGACACTGGTGCACCTATGCTATTTGTGATCCATAATCTTATAACCCCCTCCCCCAAAAGCTGTAAGTTCATTATTTTGTAATGAAAACCAACTATCATTGTATTTAACGATCAAAATAAGAAACAAAAGACTATATGCTGTTATCATCCGACTGCAACGATGGGCCCTCCCTCCTTATCTTCATCTTCCCTTGTTAAGTACGACACCATTGTCTGTTCTCGCCTTGTGATCTCTACAGCACCTTTTATCCAGATTTCCAGCTGTACCCTCAGTTGCTCCTTCCACCCTATTGACCAAAGCAAAAGTATCGAGTTAATTTTTGTCTGGTATAAATATATAGAGTAAGAATTACCCCCTTCAAAGCATCTCTGATTTCTTGCAAGCCACCCCACCTACAAATTAGCTATACATATCATGACTGCTAGATTTTTGATTGATTCATCAAGGCTTTGTATGGTTGAGTACAGTTCTTCAATACAGTTTGGGATCATGTTACAGTTTATAGACATCAGAATCCATTCCCAATTTTTTTCTGCTATAAGAACATTGAAAAAATAGATGTGGTACACTCTCCACACACCCATAATATATGCACGACAGATCAATGTGACACCCTTTTTTCACCAGATTGGTTTTAACTAAAACTTTTCTCTTCACCAATAACCATATAAAGATTTTGATTTTTAGTGGTATCTTCAGCTCCCACAGTTGCCAGAAGGTGTTATCTTGTATCCCTCTGAAACTTATCCAATTATAAATGTCCCGAGTTTTCATGTTGCCAGTTACATTGCCCAGCCATTTGACCTGATCTCTACCACCTGGCAAAGGTAATGCTTGGCTTACCAGTATTCCCAGCTGTGTGTGTTGCTCCCTTCCAAAAGATATGGACATGTGTTCATTACACATAATCTCCCCCACCATGATTTCAGGTTTATCACATATACTAAACAAAGTAGGGAACATGGTACATAAAGGTATATCAGTGCACCATTTGTCCTTCCAAAATTTAATATTACTACCATCCCCCACTAGCTTTTTGGTATGTAAATTAACCATGTGTATATATGGTTGAATGCTCTTCCAGAAAGGAGAGTATTTGGAACTGTTTTTCATTCTAATGTATTTTGTTATTAGAATCTCTTTCCACCATCCTATGCAATTTTGATCGTTTAGCCTCCAAAGCCATTTGCTTAGCAGTGATATATTAATATCCCTAAGATTCAATACCCCTAACCCCCCTTGATCCTTAGGTCGACAGATATCCTGCCATTTGCATAAATGAAACTTACCTTTTGCTTAACCATTATTCCAGAAAAAATTACATCTGATTTTGTCTAATGTATGCCTGATATGTATGGGTAATAGGTGAAAACTCATCATGTACAAGGGTAAGGATGTCAACACACTATTAATAAGGGTTAATTTCCCTCCCATGGACAAATAACTTCCTTTCCATCCCTGTAATTTCCTCTGAAATCTCTCCACTACCCCATCCCAGTCCCTTACCCTTGGCTTTTTCCAGTGTATTGGAATTCCAAGGTAAACTAATGGCCAATCAGTAAGTTTACAACCAAAAATCAGGGCTAGAAATTCAGCTTCCTCTTTTCCAACATTGATGGCAAAAGCCTCACATTTATGAAAATTGACTTTCATGCCTGATAGTGCCTCAAAACCTATGAAAGTCCATTTAAATGTCTGTATCACTTGCTGATTAGCCTGACACAATATCAATGTGTCATCAGCATAGTGGAGATTCATTACATGACCCACTTGGTCCAGTGTAGGCCCTATACCCTTCACTACATCTGCACATTTTAGTTTCTTAATCATTTGGTTAAGTGTGTCAGCAACCAGATTAAAGAGGAGAGGGGACAAGGGGTCCCCTTGCTTAAGCCCTCTTCTGGCCTCAAAGTATGGTGATAACCTCCCATTGATATTAATACAAACTTGGCCTCCTATTAACAGTCTTTTTATCCATTGTATCCATTTAAAAGGAAAACCTCTTTTGTATAACATATCTAATAGGAATGACTAATCTACCCTGTCATATGCTTTCTCTAAATCAATTTTGAATACCATTCCCTTCTGATTATCCATTTTAGCAGAGTGTATTATTTCAGCAGCTGTCAGCAACCAGATTAAAGAGGAGAGGGGACAAGGGGTCCCCTTGCTTAAGCCCTCTTCTGGCCTCAAAGTATGGTGATAACCTCCCATTGATATTAATACAAACTTGGCCTCCTATTAACAGTCTTTTTATCCATTGTATCCATTTAAAAGGAAAACCTCTTTTGTATAACATATCTAATAGGAATGACTAATCTACCCTGTCATATGCTTTCTCTAAATCAATTTTGAATACCATTCCCTTCTGATTATCCATTTTAGCAGAGTGTATTATTTCAGCAGCTGTTACTACATTATCAAGAATATACCTCTTTTTCAAAAAGGTAGATTGAGACAAATCCAGTAATTCATTAACTATAGGCTCTAATCTGTTTGTTAGGACTTTAGTTATGAGTTTATATATGCAATTAAGTAAAGATATGGGCCTGAATTGTTTAATCTTAGTTGCATTTAATTGTTTCGGAATTAGGCATACCATGGCCTTGTTTATTTTAGTCACATCCAAATCATGGTAATAGAATTTCTGAAAAATATCCAGTATATCTCCTTTAATTATTTGCCAATATTGTTGATAAAAGGAGAATGAGATACCATCAGGGCCTGGTGCCTTGTTCCCATTAGAAGAAAAGAGTGCTATTTTTATTTCCTCCTCAGTGAAAGGTTTTATTAATCTCTCTCCTTTTTCTTTATCTACCCTATCTGTTTGTGTCCAAAAATTATCTGCAAGAGTTATTAATGGAGTTTCTTCCATACCAAATAATATCTTATAGAATTGTGTAATATGTTCTTCAATCTAACAACAATATTTTCTATATAGTTTTCACCAATTATACCAACCCAAAACTAACATCATAGCCCTAACTCAGATGCATGCTTCGATTTCTTACAAGTTTGTTGAAGTTACTTACTGGAATATATATATTTGAGTGAACGTAGCCTTTTGCTTATCATCATTTCAATGATGCCTTAAAGCACTGCAACAGAAATGTAATGTATATATGAAGTGCATATATTAACTTTACAAAATAGCTATATATAATTGAAGCCAATATAAGAATGAAACCATGAGAATAGCTCTAAGTCTTACCAATTCAGAGCCAATCTAATATGTAACTTGGGAATCTTCGCATTTCTCCTAAAAGTTTGAGTAAAGATGTGAAACTAGTGTCGCTCCAATTGTTTTTGGTTTTCAGATTATACAATTTGAAAATTGTAGAAACTTTTGTAAAATTGGTACAATCTGGAAATAATGATATGTTAGAGTCCTTCTGCAAATTTTCAAAAATATCAAGAACATCATCGACAAAATCTGCAGGCACATGATTCATCATTTCATCCAATCCATTATTATTATATTGTGGATAATTTACATTTTCCATAGGTTCTAAAATTCCACCCTGTACATCTGTCTCTGAATCTAAATTTTCTACATTTTCAGCTTGTAATTCATTTTGTACATTACTTTTTGAATCTGGTAGGTTGATGCTAGTCTCGACATTTTTAGATTCACCATGTAATGTTCATATTGTATACCGATCTTTAAATCCATGACGAATCAAATGGGACCTAACTTCTTGGGCATCCTTACTTCTGATCAAGTTCTAACAATCAGGAACAAGGACAAAGAAGTTTCATTTGACCTCTTAACGTCATATTTTATGTGGCACATTTCATAAATTCTTCAATCGTGATTAAATATTCATCTGAAAACTGATCGATTGCATACATCCAAGTTTGACGATCCATCTGTACAAAATAATTGATCACATTGGTCAATGTTTAGGGTCAACATTCAGAGTAAGGGTTTTGGCTAGCCAACCATCCTAACTCACTCTTTGAACATTCTGTCTTATTAGTGAACATATGCTAGTTATAATCGGATGCTTGAGAAAAATTCGACAGCGTTTCCCTGAATACGCCAACGCACATATACTTATACGTATGTATTCGTGGAAACTATAGGAGAAATATTGAACTGATTTTTTCTCAAACATCCGATTAGAACAAGCATATGTTCACTAATCCTAAATAAGATAGAATATTCAAAGAGCAGTTCATACTAGGGACAATTTGAGATTAATCTCTATTGAATTAATCCTGAACAGATACCGATCTAAATTAATTCAAGTTCCAGAAATTGGTCCTATATGACAATACAATTGATATGCACATGCTAATTAAGTAGTAAATATGCACCATTTTCGAATAGTTTAAGAAACAAAAATAAAAAATTAATAAGAATGTAAGAAATAACCTCAAAATAAGAAGATCGAACAAGAGATGATGATGAAGCGAGGAGATGCACGGCGAGGTCAGAGGAGAACTGAATTTAAGACACAAATTAATCAATTAATCAACCATTTATAATTATTATCTAAAAATTCAAAATAATAAAGGACTTAAATAGTAAAATACCTAATATTCCTCAAAAACGAAATTCTCTGTTGTCACTTGCTCTCCTTCTGTTGCTCTATCTATTGCTGATTTTTTTCTAACTTTTTCTGAATTTTTATACTATTTTTTGGAGAGAAAGAGATGAAGAGTTACACTCTGTTTGGATGGAGTTTAATGAGAGGGAGGGAATGTAATGAAAAGAAAAAATAGATAATTAATCTTGTTTGGTTGAAAATTTTAAAAGGAGGTGAAGGATAAAGAATGGAATGAGTTAACTTTCTGTAATAACAATTATTTTTTCCCCTGATTTGTCATCCAAACAAGAAGAAGTTAAAAATTTTAAACTTTTTTACCATTCCATTCCATTTTCTTTTACTATTTTCTTTTCTTTCCATTCACCTCGGTTATCAAACCCAGTGTTATTGAAAATTGAGTTTAATGGCGGCTGGCCAATTGATGAGAGGAGTAATAATATGGCGGCTGGTCAATTGAGTTGGGCGCACGATCAAGGTTTTTTCGTTATGTTTCTTCTTAATATCTAGAACAGGTTATCAAATAAAATTTTCTGCACCGAATTACATATAAGGGTTGTAAATGTAGGGTTGCAAAACTGATTTCTGCGTCGCGTAGTTTTAATTAAGGGTCGCATATGTTTCTCCACCAGGTAAACTAAATAAACGGCATGGGTGTTTTGTTTTTCACAACAGTTACTTAGGAAAACCTGCAGAGATTTAGTCTAAAATTCATATAAGTTCGCTTTTTGGTGAGCCCAACTCTTCTGCAACTGTTTTTAATATAATCAGTGTACATGAGGGATTGCAAAAAAGCTTCTTTTTTTTTCCAGTAGTGACATCTTATATAACTCTATTTGGTTGCTAATATGCGTTATTTTAAAAATAATGCCCAATTATTATATTTTTATAGAATGATGTTATTATTTATATATGTACATGATGTGCTTAAAGAAATACATTTGTTTCTTTGCTATATTAAGTAAGCAAGTCACTAATTATATATTTATATGTTTCTCGTTTATTACATATTAATTAAGCTTAGTGGGTAAGTAAATAATGCGGATGAAGCTAGTACTTAAAAAAAACAGGTATGTATATAAGAGTAATGTTGGACGATATACATGTTTGTTTTAAATAAAATTAGTTGAATTTGTTTATTCATTTTATAAATAAAGAATTCATGTTAAAAGCTACTTTGTTGAGAAGCTCTTTATTAATATTTAAAATAAAAACTTGACTCATCTTGGTCTCAAAAGAAAAAAAAATGATACAATGCACCATGTGAAGAATAAATTGTTCTCTAGATTCATGCTATACTTGAAATTAGCATCAAAGTCTTTCTAATATCCAAACTAACCCCATAAGTAATTGTCTTTCATTCTTTCTTATTAAATTAATTGTTGATGTCAAGGATGACGACCACCAAATTAAATTAAATGGTCGGTCTTGTTTGTACAACCTAGCGTTCATAATAAAGGGAAGTTTAACTATAGTGTATTGTAGCTATCAATACATGTCATTTTTGCTTTAACTATTACAAAATGAGACCATTCACCAAAGACGACGCCCAATATATTAATGTAAGCAATTTCTAATTTTTGACCTTGAATGGTATGTACTATTACTACTACAAATACCGGTTTCAATAGCGATTGAAAAAGAAATTTAATAGCGAATCAGTAGAGGGTGTTATAGGAGATTGTTAAAGATTGAAGGATCCGCTATTAAATGTGTATCTTTGATACCGAACTTTAGTAAATGCCCCCTACAAAAGATCACTTTTAATAGAAAACTTTAGTAAATATCAGTTATTAAAGACAACTTTTAATATCGACCTTTACTAAAATTCGCTATTGAAAATGATCTTTTATAGGAAATTTTTACTAAAGTACGATATTAAATGTCTTAAAAAATAAAAAATAAAGTAATTTGGATCTTCATGCGTGACAACTACAATGTGACAACCATTTATTGCGATGGACTGATTTGACAGGTATTTTTTGCAGATATGTCTTTTTATAAAATATAATTAAAAGAATGTCATACTATTGGCAAATATGTCCTTTTATTGCTGTATTTTTTTTTCAAATACGCTTTTCTGTAAAAAAAATGTCTTACCAACAAACTAATTTTAATTTTACAGAAAATAATTAAAGGAATTGTAAAAAAATTAAAGAGACAGATCAAGACAAAAAACTTACGCTCATAAGGCAAAAATTTAAAGAACACTTAAAGGTCAGCTTGAAGGAACAAAAATGAGAGAAGAAATATGTGGAAAAAAGGAAGAATGAGGAGATATCATGTCTTTTATAGAGAAAGAAAAATATGGGAGGAAAAAGTGGGCTTGATCCATGGATAATTTGTGTTTGTTTGGAGCGTTGGATTGAGAAAAATGAATGGTTGGATTGAGACAAAATGGGGATTCGTGGGAAGAGAATTAATTGGTCCAGAACTTTTTATAGATGTTGCTTTGGGGGTCGATATTAAAACGTTTTTATAGCGGATTCTTCGAGAGGGGTCCAATATAAAAACATTTTATAGCGGGTGCTTGCGCAGGTCCGCTATTAAAGGTGTTGCTTTTATAGCTGTAAAGCTAGACATCCGCTATTAAAAGTGCATCTTTTATAGCTGGGTTTGTGGACACTCGTTGTTAAAGGTTTTTCACTACTCTTTATGCGCCTTTTATAGTTGATTTCAGTAAAAGTACGCTATTAAAGGTCTAAACTGGATTTCAAAATTGTCACTGACAGTTTGAATAACGATTGTTTTGTAGACTAGATATAAAATGGGGATATTAAAGTTTAGGCAAAGACTTGCAAACTCTACCGAGTATCCAGTGCACCAAACTCCACCAATCACATGCAATCTACTTTATAATAATATATAATAATTTTATTTTTTCAATTTTCTAGATTGAATTCCACCAATCACCACTAGTCGGAGTACGCGGGTGTACTCAGTTAGTGGAGCACCTAAGTTTTTTCCTAAAGTTTATTTATGTAGTAATGTACTATCAAAGAAATTTAGTTGTTTCTCTCTACCAAAATATTAATGTAGCATCTTTGCAAATATGTCAAACATGTAGCTCCAAACCATTAGTAGGAAACACCTAGGGAACATATTACTTGATTTATTTTTTAGAATAAAATCATTGAATGGAAATTTCTTTGAAAGAAAGGCATTAAATTGCCCCCATTAGTTGACCAATAGAGCCCCCATAACTGGACCGTTGGATGATGTCTTGTGGGCCCCATATCAACCGCCCATTTCATACTCCATCCATTTCAAAACCCTGACTAAGCTAGCCTTGATGTCATTTTCAATACTAGTCTAATCTTCCACAAATCACTCCAATAAAGATATGCATTAGCCACCATATAATATTCTGGCTTTTTTTGGCACTAAGTATCAGTACAAAGAGGATATACGTACACCAAGGACTATATATAGTATGACATTTAGACATTGAACTTCTTTTATTAAAAAAATTAAGGTGTTAAACAGAATTGCAAAATGATATTTTTTAGTGATCATATGCAACAGATTATGAACATGTCAAATATGTTCAATGGAATGAGTTAAAAAAAAATTTAGAATTAAATTTACTAATGATGATAGTTCAAGTGATGACATGATTCCTAGTTACGTACTATACTACTAA